>OVBA01001832.1:0-39520 GCA_900406435.1 Lepidium aucheri
TCTTTGTAATATCGATGGATTAATGTATATAGATAATTATATATATATATAGTATTTACTTTATAATTATTATAAACATATATAGTTTTTATAATTATTTTTAATGAATTTAATTTTTCTATTAGAATATTAACAACATTAGTATTATTTTAAGATTATGATATCGTTAGTTATTTACTATTATTTTTTATGTTAAGATTTGATTTCTTCATATAATAGGATTTTATATAGATATAAATATTTTGTGATATAGTTACAATTATTTTTTTATTATTTTAAATATATCACCAAAAAATTTATGATCGTTGGATTTGAAACATGGAAGAATCCTTTTAGTTACTAACTTTGAGAAACTCTTCTTTATATGATAAGATTGTTGGATTTGACACATGGAAGAATCTTTTTAATTACTAATTTTGAGAAACCCTTCATTATATAATAAGATAATAATAATAATAGTTTTTTTATAAAAATAAATTTTTAGTATAATATTTTTTATATATAATACGATTAGTATTGCAAATTATTTTTTGTTAAAATTAATTTTTTAACAATCAATATTCCCGATTTCTTTTTAGGTTAAGATTCCTTTTATGTTAGGAATTGTTTTTTAATTAGGGTTATCTAAAAATTGAAGAAATCTATTTAAAGATATATTTTATCTAGTTTTTTTTTAAATAAATAAATTCAGGAAAGTTTTGGATCATTGAATATGATACGTGAAAAGATCCTGTTAATTGCTAATTTTGAGAAACCCTTCTTTATATAATAAGATATGATAAGATTAAACACTTTTTGAACTACCAATATCATTAATATAATACGCAAGTAGATGCAGCTGAAGTTTGTTGTTGATCAATTTGTTTTTATAAAATATGTGTTTGTTCAACCTAGTTATGTTCATGTTACTATTTTTGTAAAATGTAATTTTTCTTTATATAACCTTGTGCGTTAAACTTTGGTCTAGATAACATAGGTCTAGATAACATATGTTGACAGAATTTCTATTTTTCTTTTTAATAATTTGATGGATAATACACAATTCATGGTTTATATTCATTTTTAAATTCATTATTAATATAGGGTAGAATCAAATTTTAGAATATGAGCTATTAGCTAGAACTTTTAATTATTAGAATAAAAAGAGTATGACACATAATTTGTAATTTTTAAAAGTTAAGGTTTATAAATTATTAATCATATAATACCAGAAAGGTGATATAATTATAATTTGTTTTTGAGTGGCTTTAAATAGTTATGCACATTAATGTATGTCTTAATTGAGTGATCTATTGGTAACATTTGCTTGTATAAAAAATAGAATCAAACTATATTATCTACATATTTTCGTGCCGCCAACTTTTCTTCACTCTGATGAAATATGACGTTCTACATATATAATTATAGTCTTATAGAAAGAAGAAAATGAAAAACATATAATATAGAGTGAAAAATACACAATATTATTTGTACATGATTTAGTGCTACATATATAAATTAGTAAGAAAGGTCAGAGATTCTCATATATATAAATTTGTTCGGTGGTTATAATTCATAAGCGTAAGATAAGGTGCAATTATGCTTGTTTCTAAGGTAAACACTTTGGGCTAAGACATATTGAGTTAGACATATTAAGCTAGACATATTGAAGTGGACTTGTCTGTGAAGCGCCGAGGTAGACCTGTATGTGAGACGCTGAACTGATCTTCTGTGAGGTGTCGAGCAAACCTTCTGTCAAACGCCGAACTGATTTTCTTTCAGGTGCCGTACTGACCTTCTGTCAGGCGCCGAACTGACCTTCTATCAGGCGCTAGGAAAAAGGGAAATCTCCTATGCATCCTTTCTACTTTCTAGCTTTCTCTAAGCTCTTATTATTTTCTTCTTTATCTCTCTCTAAAATTTTTTGGTCCCCTTTCCTCAAATATGTGTCTTTTTATTTATAGAGATTTTAATAAGATTTTTCGGATAAAGGCTCAATTTACATTTTTTATAGACTATGAGGTGAAACCCACCACCAACAAATATACATATATATATCAGGCGCATATATTATATATGTGCATGAAGTTCCAAATCAATGATGCTAACTTGGCGAAGTCATGAAAGGGATTTAATTACTAAATAACAATGTATAACTAATAAGTGATGGAATGGGATTTTGTCCGTACTAGTATCAATCTAAGCATGTGGTTGAAGCTTCGTTGTCCGACGAATTAGCTTAACTTTAGTTCGACGCTGACGTAGCTGATAAACCAGCTTGGCCACGTGAACTTTGACTTCTCTTTCGTTAACTATTGCACTTCTCAACTTCCTCACTATTAAACTATTGATCCAACGACTTCAATAAACTAGTACTTTATGAGGAATTTCTCAAGTTTTTGAATCTGTGCTATTACGATTTAACTAAAACTAATCCATTTGAATTTGAAGTTTTGTCCGGTTTCTACTTATGGTCTGACTCAAAACATGGACTGTCGGTTTAAATTAAAAAGTCTATTACGGAATGAATTAAAAAAAAATGAATTGTGAAATTGCTAATTACATAACTGAATAATAAATAACTGAATAATAACTGAATAACATTGAATAAAAAAAATTGTGTTTGACAAAAACAAAAGAATAAGAAAATTGTTAAATTTTACCAAACTAGCCATAACTTACTAAAGTTAAATTTTTGTAAATTAATATATAGCATTTGGAACTCGCTTTATCACAATGAGTAATAAAATTAAGGTTCCTGACTAAATGAGTAGAGGAGAATGAGCAATGACACTTGTAAATTAGACTGGGAACAAGAGCTATTAACTAAGAACAAGAAGAGATGACTGCCGACTTGATATTCTTATTAGACTTTTGTATGCAAAAAAGCGGATTCTTTTTTCAAAGGATTGTGCCTTTATTTATAGTTTATAGAGGCGGTACATGTGTAGAAAGTAAGTGAAGATTTACATATATGTTGATAGAATTAAATCTGTTAAGATTCGTGCTAGATTTGTGGAAATTTTCCATGTCAGAACAAGAAAATTTCTATTTATTTGTTTGCTGACGTGTCATCTGACTACTCTTCAGGTTTGTAGAATCTTTTAAGAGGAGACTTTTGCCGAGTCGAATATATTATCTGAGTTGAAGACTTAGTGCTTGCAACCGGGTTGTTCTTTTGTATTCGACCCGTTGTTTTCAGTGGACCGAAGTAGGATCTTAGATCCACCTCCAACAATTGTTCCCCCTAGACTCGGAAAATTTTGGTGCCAAATTTCTGAGTCGGAAGGTTTTTCATCTTCTAGAATCTTTGGTCCAGTGTCAGTTTTCAAGTGGACTAGTCGAACAGTCGCCTCAATTTTATGTGAGTCATCATTATTATCGCGTGGCGTCGCTTCGATTACTCCCCGTTCAGTTATAATTATTGTTTTGTCGTTTTCAATTTCAGTAGTTCCCTATAAATATAGTGTTTCTTTTTCTTTTACCATTCACTTTTCATCTGCGTAACCTTGCTTAACGACTTTCGAGTTCTTCCATTTTCAAACTCCTTCAAATTTTCTAACTTTTTCTTTGTTCTTCTTCAAAAGATGGGTCTTGACAATTTTAAACTTCCAAACATTGAAGCCGGTGTAAACTCCGCGCTTGAGGGTTTGAATGTTCGGTCTTCTAAAGGACCTTCTAGAGTTTCTGAACCCTTAGCTGCTTCAACTTGGGACATTATTGAAGTCCCTTCCGGGTCTGGTCGTGGAGATTCACGACCTACAAAAAAGGCGAGAGCCGATGCACCGTTAAGGATCGTCTATCCAAGAGGAGGCGGTAGGAGTGGTTCCGCGAGTTCTTCTCATGGAAGGGGTAAGGGTACCCCCAACTTACAATTTACCCATAACCATACTAGTGCTCGTCCCATTATGGACTTCCGGTCTGATTGTGCTGGCTTGATGAGCCATATTAGGACTTCGCTGGAGCGTCTCCCCCCAGATCAGATGAAGAATCATGAGGAGTACGAAGAGGCTTCTTACTTTCTGAACCGAGTTTATTTTAACTTCTAATTGTTGCTTCGTGTTGTTGTCTTGCTTCTGACTTCTAATTTCTTGTTTTCTCAATGCCTTTGCAGATTATCGCTTGCCTGAACAACATCATGTTGGAACGGGAGAGGTTCGTTGCCAACTTGGAAAGCGGTTCTTGGAGGAATAAGTCCAGTCGTGTTGCTGGAAGTTATCATGAAGTAGCCAAACTTCGGTCTAAGCTCTTTGAGGCGGAGAAAGAACTCGTTTGTGTCAAGGACGGGTTGAAGATTGAGCATGAGAACGTCCTCAAGTTTGTTGTTCGTAATGAGGCTCTATCAGAGTCGCTTGGATGTGCCGACTCCAATCGGGGTGCTGTTTTCAAGTCGGCTAAGAAAGCAAGTGAGGAGGTTCTGAAGCTCCATGCCAAGTTGGACACTATGAGGAGGGACTTTGATTCTCGTTTCCATCAGGCTTTAACTATTGAGAACTTGAAGGTTTTCAAGGTTCTTCGTGAACGAGTGTCTGATCATTTTGGCCGAATTGCTACTAGGTTCAATGATCTACCTCGTTTGTTGTACACCCAGTTTATTGGGTCGATAAATGTTCTCCAATTGCTTTCCACTCGGGGAGTCAATATCCCTCCCATGGTCACCGACTTGATGACTGCCAAGGTGAACAAGTTCAAGGAACTCGTCGATAGGGAGAGCTTAACGTCGCTGCTTCCAGGGGACTTGGTCGTCCTTATTTTTGAAGTGGGAGAAGCCTCTAATGCTGATAAAGTGGACTCTCAAAAGCACCGTAATTTCTATGGGCTTTGTCGTAGTCGTCTTTTTGTAATCGCCGCTTGGCTTCTTTTTAAAGTTGCACATACTTTTGTATTTGGTGCTTTTTTGTAAATATTTTTCCTGTGTAAATGAAATGAACTATGTTTCGTTGCTTTGTGAGAACTTAATCTCGGAAAATCTGTACAAAGCTTATACTTTCTCTTTTGATGAGACTTGATCTCGTAAGTCTGTACGGAACTATGTTCCATCGTTCGGTGAGATTTTAATCTCAAAAGTTCTATTAAAAGCTTATGCCTTGTCTTTTTTTGTGAGAATTAGATTCCCATCAATCCTACGAGTGGTTAGCCTCATAATAGTCAAGTATTATATCTGAGTTTTGATTAAGAGTAAGACTTTGGTTTTTGTATGAGCTTTTCGAGGTCATACTTAGCGAGTTAGAACTCCATTTTAAGGATAAGGACTAGGCCTTAGTCAGAGATTTTCGAGATTGGACTCGGCGTGTTTAGAACTAAGCATTTGAGATAAGGACTAGGCCTTAGTATGAGATTTTCGAGGTTAGACTCGGAAAAGTTTTCGTGATTTGGACATTTTTTTTGAGGTTAGGCTCGGTGAAGTTTATGTGATTTGGACAAGTTTTTCGAAGTTGGGCTCGGTGAAATTTTAAGACTCGGCTTAAAGTTAAATTGCGTTTGTTATTGCGAGACTTTATCTTGACTTGCGACTTTGGAGGATATAGGGTGTAACCCATTCTTTTTTTTAGATGCCGACTAGGGGCAAATAAATTTTTTATAGAGTTCTAACTGGACCCTGAGGCTATCTATATACCCCGAAGGGATCAAGCCAAGACGTAGTTCTCATTATATAATTAATTAAGTAGACGGAGATGCGTTAAGTGACGTATCTAATTTACCGAGATGGCGAGCCTTTAGTAGTAGTATCGCTTTAAGTTGATTGAGTTTCAACTTCGAGGAACCGGTTCTTCTTACATATTAGCGATCTTGTAGACTCCAGACTTTACGACTTCAAGATGATGTATGACCCTTCCCAATTTGCACCAATTTCACAGCATTGAGTTCAGCCGTGTTCTCGAACACTCTTTGAAGTACAAGGTCTCCGACTGCAAAGTGTCGTCCGCGTACTCTTTTATTGTAGTACTTTGCGGCTTATTGCTGATAGTTTTGTACTCAAAGAAGTAGCTCATTGTGTTCTTATTCTAAATCGTCAGTGCTATATTCCATAGCACTGTTATTAGTGTCTTTATTCTCGGAAAGATGCTCTCGATACAGAGTTAACACAGCTATCTCGGCTGGAGCCATTGCTTCTATTCCATGAAAAGGGGAAATAGAGTTTTTCCAGTCAATCACCAATGTGTGGTCTGATGAGACCATAATACGCCATCTAACTCGGAAGCTCAACTTCCCTGTTTTCAGAGAGTCGCTTCTTTAGACCATCGAGGATCTGTTTATTTGTGACCTCAACTTGGCCATTTCCTTGTGGGTTTCACGGCGTTGACTTACTTACGCAAATATTCCATCTGGCGCAAAAGTTGGTGAATTTTGCCGAGATGAATTGAGATTTGTTATCAGTCATGATCTCGTATGGTAGACCATGTCGTAGATGATGTTCTTCCACACGAATTTGATAATGTCTCTATCCTTGATCTGAGAATAAGCTTCTGCTTTGACCCACTTTGAGAAGTAATCGGTCATAAGGAGCATGAACCTCTTTTGTCGTGACGATGGTAATGGCCTAACTATATCCATTTCCCATCGTATAAATGGATAAGTTATGATTGCCGATGTCAGCTCCTCGGTTGGAGCATGAATGATGTGTTTGTGTCTCTGGTACTTGTCACACTTAGCGGTGTATTTTGCCATAATCGGCCAATAGTAGCCGAATATTCTGATCTTATGAACGAGTGTTCTTTCATTGTTGTGGTTTCCTCCCGCTCCATCATGTGTCTTTTTAATGATCTTGTCGACCTCGTCACCTTGAACGCAGGTGAGTAGTACTTCGTTTATACTTCTTCGTTAGAGTTTTTTGTCGACTTATACGTAAAAACACACTTGGATTTTAATCGGTGGGCTGCCCATCTGTTTTCTAGTGTTTCACCGTCTAGAATGTACGTGAGGATCTCGTCTCGCCAATCCATCTTTGGTTTGTCGTTCTGTTCAGCGTCTGCCAACTCAGAATCAAATCTTTCTCAGACTTTGTCTATAGCCGAGACGAGTTCTAGATCTCCTTTTGGTAGGCTTATACTTAAGCGATTTATACTTTCCACTGTGATGATTCGTCTTTGGATGGGATCTGTTGCGGACGCAAGAGCTGCTAGGGCGTCGGTATATTTGTTCTTGTACCTTGAGAATTTGTTGATCTTAAATCTCAAGTCCTTGGTCAACTCCTTAACCACATGAAGATAGCTTCCATTTGATTATTCTTCGTGTTATAACTTTCGTTGACCTGGTTAACAACGAGTTGGGAGTCGCAATAGTAGTTAATATCAGTAGCTTCGACTTTCTTAGCCAGTTTAATTTCTGCGAGTAATGCTTCGTACTCTGCCTTGTTGTTTAAAGCTGGGAATGCAAGTCAGAAGGACTGTTCTAGGACTTCTCCCATAGTGCTTTCTAGTCGGATGCCTACTTCTGAGCCGTGTTGTGATAAAGATCTATCCGCGTATATCTTCTATGTTTGATCTTTGGCCGACTCTAAAGGTTTTAGATCTCGAGATAGTTCGGTTAAGAAATTGGCTAAGACTTGCAAATTTGCACTTGTGCATCCTTTGAACTCGATGTCATACTCGCTCAATTCGATTGCCCACTTCATCAATCTCCTTGACTGATTTGGACTTTGTAGTATCGTCCGCAGTGGATGATTTGTTAATACTATCATGATATGACTGGAAGCAAAGTCATAACTTCCTTGATGAAGTAACTACGGCTAGCACAAGCTTCTCTATAATCATATATCTGGACTCGGCTTCATCTAACGACTTGCTGATATAGAAGATCAGGTACCGAGTTTTTCTGTTATCTCGAACTAGTACAACACTAACTACCGAGGTAGAGACCATAATATATAAATATATTGGTTCTCTGTTTCTGGTTTGGCGAGTATCGGTGGTGTTGAAAGGTAGTCTTTCAACTCGGAGAAGGCCTTTTTGCAGGTTTTGTCCCACTTGAACTCTTTGTTTCCACGCGACAAGTTGTAGAATGGAAGACACTTGTCAGTTGAACGCGATATAAAGCGGTTCAAAGCGGCTATTTGGCCCGTTAGCCTTTGTACTTCTCGCTTATTCTTTGGAGAAAGCTACTCTTGGATTGCTGTGACTTGCTTCGGATTAGCTTTAATTCCTCTTTGAGTGACTATGTATCCGAGGAATTCTCCCGATGTAACCCCGAAAGTACATTTTGCTGGGTTGAGTTTCATCTTGTATTCGAGTAGAGTATTGAAGCAACAAGCTTAATGATCGACATGATCTTCTGCCTTTAACGGCTTGACCAACATGTTGTCTATATATACTTCCATTGTTTGCCTGATTTGGTCGGCAAACATTTTGTTCACGAGGCACTGGTATGGTAGCTCTAGTTTTCTTTGGTCCGAATGGCATTACTTTATAGTAATAAGTGCCTTGTTTCGTGATAAACAAAGTTTTCTCCTTGTCGTTCGGGTGCATTTGAATCTGATTATATCTCGAGAAAGCATCCATGAATGAAAAAAGTTTGTTTCTAAATTTTGCCTCGACAATTCAGTCGATATTCGATAATGGATAATTGTCTTTTGGACAAGCTTTATTGAGATCAGTAAAGTCTACGCAGACTCGTCATTTTCCATTCTTCTTTAGAACGACTACTGGATTGGCTAGCCATTCAGGATATTGAACTTTGGTGATAATCCGATTTCAATCAACTTTTTGACCTCTTCAATTACGGCCTTTGTTCTCTCTGGCCCCAACTTTCTTCTTTTCTGTTTAATCGGCTTATATGTCGGGTCGATATTTAGCTTATGACTCATGATTGCCGGGTTGATTCCAGGCAGGTCACTTAGCGCCCATGCGAATATCGTCACATTCTCTTCGAGGAGCCGAATCAGCTTTTCTTTGATTGGTTCGCTCATGTAAATGTCGATGCATACACATTTTGTTGGGTCGCTCAAATTGATGTTGACGAATTCAACAGTTGATTGGTCTGGCTTCTTGGGAGCATGTGGTTCAGTTAGTGCTCTGCTTCTAACTGATGTAGCGATCATGCATGATTTGTTCCTTAACTTCAACTCGGCGATGAAGCAAGTTATATCCATCTTCTGATCTCCTTTGAGTGTATAGACTCATTTGTTTGTCGGGATCTTAACACATTGATGATAGTTTGAGGGCACGACTTTCATCGCGTGTATCCAAAGTGTTCCTAGGATCATGTTGTAGATTTGTGGCTTATCTACAACAAGTAGCTTGATCCATCTCGTAATTCCAGCAACTCAGATTGCTAGCTTCACCGTTTTAATCGCATTGATTATACTTCTAGCAAATGCGGTCAAGGTCCTATCCATGGGTTTGAGCTGAACATCTGACAGTGTCATCTTATCCAAAGTCTTTTTGAATATAAGATCTACTAAACTCCCTGTTTCAATAAGAATTCCCGAAACATCACAATCGACAACTCGGAGTTTGATGACTATAGGGTCATCATGAAGGAAGCTGACTCCCTTAACATCTTTGGTGGGGAAAGTGATCACTGAATAACTAGGTGCATGCATTCGATGACGGGCTCCTGGTTTACTGAGGCGAAAACCTTTTGTTCGTACTTTTTGATTGAAAGAATAATATCGTCATAAAACTATGATCTGCCCATGATTACGCCGACAACAACTTGTGGATAGCTGGACCCATCATTGTCTTCTACTGGCTTTTATCGCTTAGTTGTCTCTGAGGTGTTGTTTTTTGGATTTTCCGATTTGAAGACAGCTTCTAGTAGCTCGGCTTCCTTCCACTTTTGCGCTTTGTACCTCTGGGTTTCCTCTTCCAAAACCTCCAACTCTTCTTTACTAAATTTCTCAGCAAGGAACTCTTGCAGCTGTTTGCACTTTGCGATCGAATGACGTGCTTTTTTGTGAAACCCACAATATTCGTTCCGGTTGTAGGTGTTGTTAAATGACTTATCGCGGGGGCTGCTTCTCTCCCCAACTTAGAAAGCGGCTACTGAGTTTGCTTTTCCTCTATTGTGCTGTCTCGGCTCGTAGTGCCCTTCTCTCAGCGTTTTAGTTGTCGAGTTTTGCTGCTTATCTTGATTATGCGAGAGGATTTGTTTTTCCTCTACGTACTCTGTATTTCTCGCCGTTCTACAAAGGGCATCGGAGATCATAGTGGGCCTGTTGAAGAAAAAACTCCCGTTTAAGTGCCCTCATCGGTCACCATTTTAGTTTGGAGGGCTTCAATAGCCATGTCGTCACTGACTTTGGCTTTTGTCAGGATCTTTTTGAAGCGCTTGAGATACGACTTCAAAGGCTCGTCAAAGCCTTGCCTTAAAGATCTCAGCTTAACAGTCAAGGTGTCCTGGTTGATGAATAAGGCGTACTGCTTCATAAAAAACTCGGTGAGTTGGTTGAAGCTTTCGATTGACATGGCTGGTAGCTTGGTGAACCATACCAAGGAATCTCTGATCAAATTTTCTACGAAGTGCTGATTGTAAGTTGTGTCTTCATTGTCCATGGTGTAGTTGGTCTCGTTCATCATTATTTTAAGGTGCTCATAATTCTACCGGGTCCGAATTCCCATCATAGGAGTGGTATCAGAGCCGCAATTCTTTGTTTACCGAGACTCTTCTCAGTCGCGGTGCGAATGGCGAGTTCTGCGCCTGAGCTAGGATCCTCCCTATGTTGGATGCTGAGCTGGTAGCTTGATGGAACTTTGACCTCATGTCATCCATCATCTTTAGTACGGTTGCGGTGTCTAACATTGCTTGACCATGTTGTCCAGACATGCTCAGTATGGAGGAATGATCTTGTACCAAGGTGTTCACTGGCTATGGACTTGATAGTTCTCTAAATAGTGTTTTTGAACACTAGCCAATGCTTTCGCGCACGACCGATTGCCCTATGTATTAGTAGGGAGAGTACTTTCATTCAAACGAGATTCGAGTTTATTGAATCTCTTGGCGTTTCTCCAATCAAAAGCTTCATGCTGTGCGATAAGGTTTTGCACTAAGGTCCCGAGCATCGGTGATCCCGATGGTGGTGGCGAAAGATCAATATCTTCCCGAGTTTCCTGTTGGTTCTCCTCCTGAGTTCGAGTTGAATTCAGGGTTGATCCATTCGTTAAATCGAGGTGCTCTTGAGGGAGAGGTTCCCTTATTTCCGGTGAGCTGATGGTGATTTCTCCTTTAACCATCTTTCTTCTCTCAGAGTTCTTTCTTGCCTTTGTGAAGATGTCCTTCGATATCTTCCCCACATACGGCGCCAACTGTTGGAACCAGTCGTAGCACAATGAGTACTAAAACTAAGGTTCCTGATTAAAATAGTAGAGGAGAATGGGCAAGGACACTTGTAGATCAGATTGGGAGCAAAAGCTAATTAACTACGAACAAGAAGAGATGATTGCCGACTTGATGTTCTTATTAGACTTTTGTATGCAAAAAAACGGATCCTTTTTTTCAAAAGATGGCGCCCTTATTTATAGTTTATAGAGGCGGTTACATGTGTAGAAAGTAAATGTAGATTTACAAATTTGTTGATATAATTGAATCTGTTAAGATTCGTGCTAGGTCTGTGGAAATTTTCTATGTTGGAACACGAAAATGTCCATTTATTTGTTTTTGCTGACGTGTCATCCGACTTCTCTTCAGCTTTGTAGAACCTTCTGAGACAAGATTTTTGCCGAGTCGAATATATTGTTCAAGTTGAAGACTTAATGCTTGCAACCGGGTTATTCTTTTATATTTGATCCGTTGTTTTCAGTAGACCAAAGTAAATTCTCGGATCCACCTCCAATAATAGTTTAATTTGGAAATCCTATGAATGCATTTTCATAATCAAAATGCAATTTCACGGCACGGAGTTTTCTTTGGAAAAATAGTATCCTGTTTTTTATTCCCGCATTTTCCCAATTATCAATGTTAAATTAGTATACACTGAATTTAAGAGCATAAAAACATTATAAAATTCTTCACCATTGCAAAATATAATTAAGAGTTATTATAAAAACAAAACAAAAAAAAAAGACAAAAAATACGCATGCAATGGTGATCAATGATTCGGATCTGGGGGAAGTATGTGTCCCTTATTCTTATTTCTTAGATTCTTGAAATTTAAACTTATTTAAATCTCTTTATGGCTCTTTGTCTACACATAAAAGCTCCTTTGCTTTTACATGCGTTTATGTTCTGCCTTTGTCACTTGACACTCGCCCCCATACCCACAAGTCAACTCCCACACTTTTTTTTTTTGTTAATTACTTCTACTTTGAATATATCTTGTTATATGTAATGTAACTAAAAAACAAATTGTGTTTATTTATGAAGGCGGGTCTCTCTCTACCATTACCAGAGAACAGAATTTTAAACCTATTTTACATGGAGGAGTGCAATCGAAATATAATTTTGAGGTTGTCTAATTATGTAAATGTGAAGGGATTATCATTACGTGTGCAGTGATAATCACTCACATGCTAATGTAAAAGTAAATGACATGATTAATTTACCTCACATTCTACTTTACTAGTAGTAATAACTAAAAAGGTTAAAAAAAGAAATACTAAAAGTTAGAAAGTCCGAACAAAATGATTAAGAGATGTCGCATAATTTTGCTTGCCTTTTAGACAAAGGCGTGAGAGAGAGCCTTAGCCACATGGGAAACAAACTCACCACACGCCTCGGCTTTCGCAACCCTTACTCACACTTTTTACGTCAAGACTTTAATTTTACCTACCCAGTGGACAATATGGTAAATTTATAAAGGTTATTACTTCACGTGGATAAATAAAAAAGAAACTCCGTTGCCGGGACTCGAACCCGGGTCTCTCGGGTGAGAGCCGAGTATCCTGACCAGCTAGACTACAACGGAATCTTGTTGACTTTGCCTTGAAGATGTTTATAATATTAAACGATATCATATGACCCAATAGTTCAAATCAAAAAGGTATGAAGTCATTTTAATCAAGAACGCATCATTAGTTCTACGAAGACTTTGTACATATTATTAACACATGGAGTGATACTTCATTAGAAGATTTCTCCTACCTGTTAGCTTCACCAATGTAGCAAAGCTCTAAAGAACAATGGAAACTGAAAGAGTGTTATCACGTATACAGGTCGTGGCTGCAGAACTTTTGGCTGCTTGTTACTTTGAAACTCTGGTAAAGTGGTAATAATGAGAACTCCATCATCATGTAAACAGCAAACTTAAAAACTCAATCTTGGAAGGCTGGTGAACATGTTTAGTCACTTAGATTTATTCCATTCCCTTTGCTTTCAAAGACCATGTTGGTAAGGTACTGAGCATTTTCTGGTCCGGTGCTATGAACCATCTTAGAGAAGACACTTGTATCTCTTGATAGCAATGCTTGTGGACTATCGTACTCCAAAACCTAACAAAATTGGCATAGTTTTATGTAAGTTACACAAGGATGTTGCAAATCTGCACCAGAGTCCTCTTGAGTCAGTTCTATGAACAAATAATTCCTGGCCTTACCTGACCAGAACTAAGCACAAGGATCTTGTTGCAGTCGATGATCGTATTCAATCTGTGAGCTATGACAAGCATCGTGCAAGCCTTAAATTCTTCCCGGATTGTCCTCTGTATCAGAGCATCTGTTCTGGCATCAACAGATGAAGTTGCTTCATCGAGAACTAGGATCTTAGATCTTCTTAGCAACGCACGCGCTAGACTCAGCAGTTGCCTTTGCCCCATGCTGAAGTTCTCACCTCCCTCAGAAACCTTCACAGAATCAAGTAACAGTTTGATCAGTAATCTCTTTAACATTTCAAAGAATTCTTCTAACTAAAATATGCACTAGAGATATACTACACCTCTGCATCTAGGCCTAAAGGACTTCTGCCGATGACGTTTTTCATATGTGCCCTTTCTAGAGCCTCCCAGAGGTCAGCATCATTGTGCTCACTAAATGGATCGATATTGAACCTTACCGTCCCTAACACAAGAAAAATTGATTCTCAGAATGTATAATAATACTTACAATATCGTCTTAAATTACACACAAACCTGAGAAAAGAACTGGTGATTGGGGTATGATACTGAGGACCCTGCGCAGATCTGTCAGTCCAAACTTAGACACATCATAATCATCAATCATAATTCTTCCCTTTTCTAATTCCACAATCCGATATAATGCAGTCAGCATGGAAGACTTCCCGGCCCCCGTTCTTCCCACCAATCCTACTTTCTCATTCGGAGAAACAAAAAAGGACACTCCATGCAATACAAGAGGAAGCCCAGGTCTATAACGCAGGTGAACGTCTTCAAACTTGATTGATCCTTTTGAAGGCCAGCCCGATACTGGACTATTGTTCTCAATTATATCTATAGCCTCAGAAGGAAGATCAATGTAGTTGCAAACACGCTCAACAGAATTCAGGCTGTTCTCTGCTTTGCTAGCCATCCTTAGAACACCACTTAGCAGAGTAGTGATATTTAGAGTGTAACTAAGAAGGAGACCCATCGTAGATGCATAAACAGCTTGGTTCTCTGCATTACCATTTTGCAGAACCGCAAAAGTTGCAGTCAACCAAATCATGACACCCCCAAGAGTCTCCGATCTTATACTGAGCCAACGATTTGAGCTAGTATTTGCAAGAGTGAACCTTATGTTGTTGTCCACGGATTCTCCAATAGTCTTGGCCATTCTGTCATAGGCTTTGTAGGCTCGAATGCTTGACAAACCATTCAAAGCTTCTCCAAATTGAGCATAAATAGGTGATCTCGTAATGGAATCCAAACGTCTAACTTCGCGGGATGTGCTCTGCAAATCGCAAATTTGATAAAATTATAAGTCGATCATTTAATTTAACAACAACTTTAGAGTTCTTTGATTATAGAGCGATCAAAGAGAAGTGCAGAATGACATGAAGTAGAAAATTACCTGATAGTAGACATATGTTGCATAAAACAGTATTAGGAGTGGCATTATTGCCCACAATGAAACTGTACTAACAGTACCTATAAGTGCAAATGTTGAGAGGAGTTGCCAAAGTTGGCTCAAGAACAAATTCATTAGGTTAGCGACGTTTCTATCTATATCACCAATATCCTTAGAAAATCTGTTTATCACACGCCCGGTTGGATTTGTTTCAAAGAACAACATAGGAGCTCGTAGGATAGAATTCAGCATTGCGTCATGGAGTCTTTTGGCAGCTTGTAAACTTGATGTAATTAGCCAAAATGAGTTTGTAAAAGTAACAGCCATCTGAAACAATGACCATAAATATTATCAGCTTTATGTACTATGTCAGAGTTAAGATCTCAGTCTTTTACAGAAACAAACCTGACAAAATCCAAGAAGTGCATATACGACAATGTAGAAACCAGGACTATAACTATTTGACCTGCTTTCATCAGTCCAAATACTTAACCATGTGCTACTTGAGACTCGGAGAACTTCAGTTATTAAATAGCATGCAAACAGAATCATAACTACCCATAAGCCGCCTACTGCTTCTTTATACCTGAAATATAGGAACATATTTTAGCCATTTGTTTGCGTTAAATTATAAAGCAATGTTCATCTAAAGTAAGTCAGGTTTTGACAAACAAACATAAAGAAAATGACTTTTATGCTTTTTCTCCTTTCTTTTTTTCTCATTTCGGTTGAACAATCAAAGTTTATTTATTTTAGCTGTAGAAAGATGTTGAGCTAAGTACCTCATCACAACATCCCAACTAATGACGCCAGTTTCCCGTTCTTCTTGCTTTACGAGCATGGATCTTTCCCGTTTCCCTTGCTTAGCACTGCCTTGATTTCTTTCACTCGCATCAATTGTGACAGTAGGATCCAGCTGCTTCAAGCTTTTCTCGTCAATTATTTTCACCTCTTGAGTTGCATCTACTTTCCCAGCATTCTCCATTAGTTTCTGGAATAAACTCCCATTTTTTGAAAGCTCAATATAAGTTCCCTCCTCTTTAATCATTCCTTCTGAGACTAAAATTATTCTATCCATCGAGGGAAGAAAATGTAGCTGATTTGTGACAAGAACCCTCGTTTTCCCCTTCAGCTCATCCTTCATGCAGCTATCAAAGACCTGTTAAAACATTACAGAGAAATGAAATACAAATACTGCAGATATTAAATCATGTGGATTCAGTAAAGGTGGGTTCCTCATAGATGACATGCCTAAACACACATTAGTTATCTGTACGATTTGTGCGAGAAGAGCTATCAGACTATCAGTTATGTAATGGATCAACCATGAGAGTACCTGTTGAGCAACATGAGCATCTAAAGCACTTAGAGGATCATCGAATATGTAAACATCTGAATTGGAGAAGACTGCCCTAGCCATTGAAACTCTCTGCTTCTGCCCTCCACTAATATTCACCCCACGTTCTCCAATTTCAGTAAGATCACGGCCCTGAATAAGCAAATTCAGGAAGTTACTTAGCCATGTCATATAAAGTACATGTAATTGGGTTGTCAGTTGTGTAAGCCTTTTTGTTCCACTTAACTGGAAGCAAATCAAGATCGTGTTGTAAGGCAGTCACATCAATAGCTCTCCGATATCTTTCAGACTCAAAATTTGACCCAAATAAAATGTTTTCACGCACCTGTAATAACATTGACACTTGTATTGGGATGCTTCCTGCCTAAACTGGTTGACCAAATGAAATTAAAGCTACCGGAAGGTCTAATATGACTTTTGTTTTCAAAGCCAGGGAGAAGTAAATGGGACTCACAGTGGCATTGAATATCCACGAAACTTGAGGAACATAAGCTACAGAGCCTCTAATAACAACGCTTGAGGTTTCAGCGTGAGATAACTCCCCAAGCATTGCCGAAACAAGTGACGTCTTACCTTCTCCGGTTCCACCTACAATGGCAACCAAGCTTCCCACCGGTATGTCCAAGTTAATATTGGATAATGTGGGCTTCGTTGTCTGGGATATATGCGATCAAAAAAAGAGGGCATTTTTAAAAATTCGAGTAAGTTGCCCACTGGTAACTCCAGACACAGTGCATGGAAGAAGCTAATCTTGCATCTCAACATATTATAAGAAAGAGGGCATCTTTTGATGATTAACCTTTGAGTCCCATGAAAAATATCCATTCTTAATTGATATTGCTGGAGCTTCTGGTTCAAGAGGTGGGTTCTGTGCTAGAATTCTCTCTTCACTTAAAAGTAGTTCCTCAATGCGTTGCAGTGAAACATTTGCACTGACAGCCTAATTAGAGAAATAGGAAAGAGATGATAACTAAATATGAAGAGTGGATCCGTTGGAACATGAAGGATCTTATGCAGACCAGTTTTGATTATGTAAGAAAAATTAGTAAGGTTTACGAAAAAACTGAGGAGGAGATGACTGTTAAAGTAACCTGACTTAGTAGATTAGGTAGTGTGTTGAGAGGAGGTCTTAAAATTGCAAATAGAGAAAGAGATGTGAATGCCCTTGCTGGTGTCAAATCTCCTCCAAGCAGAACGAAAACTCCAAATGAAACTATGGTTACAACTACCGGAATGTTGTTCAGTATAAAACTATTGAACTGCAAGAAGAAAAACGTTTAGGTAAGAAATATTGAAAGTTAATAGTCATAGTAAATTGTCAAAATTATTTCAGTTTAGCATTTTAGCAAAGTTAGTTTAACCTAATTCAAGTGTCAGGTCTAAGTCATATATGGAACTAAAGGGAAACAAGATAGATGAAACCTGTTAGATATAAGCTTCAAAATGCCAGACAATAAAAAAATCATAGATAAGGAGTCATACAGCTGATAGTAACTGCGCTTTACGAAACCATGAGACCTCTTCGTTTCTAATTCTTTGAATCCGGGACTCAAAGCTCTTTTCCCATGCATAGCATCTAACAAAATTGGAAATTCCAAGAGAAAATAGTAGGATAACTGGTGTAAGAATGTTGCATTCATAAAAATGTAAAAGAAACAATTAGAAATATCAATCATACTTTACAGTATCCATAGATGCTAAAATCTCATTTGTGATACTGACTCTTTTGTCAGTCCACTGGAGTCCTTCTTTAGTCAGCTTCCGCATTTTTTTTACAATCAGAGTCTGTATATCAAGAACCAGAATAGACAGACTTGTATGTAAAGTGTAAACAGATTCAATTACCACAACTTGTATGGTTAAACAATAATCAAAATAATGTAACAAGCTGAATACCTGGAGAGGAATTAAAAGAAATAGAATCAATGAACCGAAAATCGAAGCAATTCCTAGTTGTTGATAGAGAAGAGCCATAGAAACAATGATGCGAAAGGGGGCTGACCATAAACCATGGAGCTGTTCTGCCATTGTCTGAAAAACTCAGGAGACTATGTTAGCATTTACAAATCCATACTTGTGCAAAAGTATAGTATGGACCAAAGTATACCTGAAGTGCATAAGCATCAGTAGTTATCATGTTTGTGATTTTCCCAGATGCAAAGTTTTTGCGAGCTTCATGAGTTAGTCTTATAGATTTGTGGAATACAGCAGCAACCTACAAGGAAATGAGCATAATTACTTGGAGAATATACATGGCTAAAGGGATCATACATGTCCGAGAGACACAATTTCAGAAATTTTACCATAATTGACCTCAACTGAAATCCCACTCGCCCAACATACTGAAAGTAATGAGATTGACAGAGCACTCCAGAGGTCTTCACAAGATAAACAACGATGTGAAAACTAAAATAGTGTTAACAATAAATGTGTATCAGCTGAGGAGTAGTAGAAAAGCAAACACAACATTTTGATGAAAAAGTAAGTGAACCAAAAGTATTTTAGAGATCAGAGACGAATTTTGAGATACATACCACCCCTACGAAAATTAAGAAAGCATAAACACAGCCAACCCAAGCTGGATCACCTTTTTGCATTGACTAGATAAAATTATCGAAGATGTGAGATAATAATCAGGGAAACTGCAGAGCCTATCAAATAAGCTCATCCCTGCTGTGTTGTTTTTGTAATTTTAAAAGCCATAATTTCAAAAGATAAAGAAAACTTACCTGCAGTAGATAGTTCAGTATAAGTGGTCCAACAAATAGAGAAATATCCTGTCCAACCTACAACATGCTACGCATAAGTTGCTAGAGAGTTGTCAAATACATAACTAAATATTATTGCGAATGCAGGTCAGACCTGATGCAAGAGAAAATAACAATCAAGAGAATTTCTAAGATCTATATTAACCAATTGAGAAACACGTGCCTAAGCAACCATATTTCAAATACCACAGAAATTAGAGCAAAGGTCTTTACCTTGAAAATGCCACCCAACCAGAACCTGCAAAGAATAGAAAGAAGCATTAGTGCCAGTATCTATAATGTGAGGCATTAAGGAAAACTACAGCTTTTACCTGCCACCAAGGCTATTGTTTAGTGTTCGGAGAAGCCATGGCTTAGGTCTTTGTGATTCTTCAATCCAGTCTCTTTGGAATCTGTCAAAAAAACTCATCCAGTAAATAAGAATGTTCTTGATTCGAAATCAAACCTTCTACCATATATATAAAAGAAGAGATACTGCAGAATGCAGAAGAAAAGGAGCAATATTTCTGTACTTTTCAATCAGAGTTTCTGTTTGGTCCCATTTATCTAATTGCCAAACATCCTTCTTAGTTAGAGGCTTTCTGTAGCCTAACTGCATAAGTGGCGTGATCCAACTAAAGTATATTCCTTTGGTTGTCATTAAGTAGAGAAAGAAATCCAAATCAGTGGGGGGAAAAGGAATTTCGTTTGCCAGACATGGATTGTTTGCTAATAGATTGAGTACTCAATAAATTTCGTTTATCATGTCAGGGGCTAACTACCGGAAAATATGCTGGCATGTCGCTCAGGACATATGTTCTCTCCCCCGCGAAGTGCATCATATTCGACATTGTCTAACGGTTCATTTTCTAGAATATGGTAACCTGTACAAGGATCCAGTTCAGGAATGTAAACAAGAAGAAGAATTCCAAAAAGAGCCTGCAACAGAAAACATAAGAAAACTGAATCGTTATAAAGTCCAAATGTTTTGTTCCCAGAAAAATGAATTGCAACCTTTACATAAGGACCATGTTCTGACAAACCTGGCAACATCTTGAACTGATACAGAGATATAGGGCAGTTCTGTAAGGGCAAAAAGAAGAAAATATATTATGAAATTAAAGATTACAGCTACCAGTGCCCAAAATATTTTCTCACTTTCAAAAGATTGTACGAAATATCAATAAACTCTTGAAATTCAAATCTAGAATCATCCGAATATGAAATATACAATAACTAACCTATTGATTGAATTCTTGAGAGGCAACACAAGGTCCAGCAGGACAACATCGGCAACCAAAACATAAACAACACCGAATCTCACATACCATCGGAACTCTTTGACATATCGTTTAGTTTCAAGCCCAACCAAAACAAGCATGGAGAGCCAAGCGAAGGCCTCTACTATTAAAGATGTAACCTGCCAGTGAAGAACACCAGGTTCATACTTCAATTCAGAGTTTAAACAAGAAGGGCATACTAATATAACCTCCATACGTCCATATGAATTAGAAATTAGAGTTACTTTTTCGAAGTCACCTCAAAGGGAGGAAGACCAGTTTCATCATCCACGTCAAAAACCGAAATCCCCATGATCAATCTCAATACAGGCTCAACAACGCAGTAACAAGCCAATACCCATAGCACACAGTTATAGTACTTCTTCCTCAGAACATATTTTTGAGCTTTGGCAACGTCCAAGATGATCCATATCCGGTAGAAACACAAACCCAAAAGTACAAAGTGAGAAACGATCATCACTAGTGAGTCAATCGCACATGGCGTGTAGGGGCCAAATGAACCATCCACTGCTTTTTCCCAAAATCCATCTGCAGTTGGCTTGCAGTACCAATTCAAGGCTTCAAAACGCATCTTTATTCAATTTAAGCTTGTAACCCCAAACTGGAAAAAAACAAAAGGCCTTTGCTTATTACTATTGAAAAGGCTATGCAACATGCAGTTCTATGCCCAAATCCAAAATCCTAACCAAGGTAGTAAAAGCAAAATATTTGTACAGTACAATATAACAAAGGAACAGTTTATTGTCTCTCAACGTAGGAAAGACTTTTGAGGCTCCCAAAGCATCAACAATTTACTATAAAGTTCATAAAGGATCCAAAGCGTTGACTAAACAAAGAGGACCCAAAGCAAGCTAAACACTTAAACAGAGAAGAGGTGGGAGATGATTTGGGGAAGAAAAAAACTCATTACCCTTTTGCTTCGCGATCGAATGTCTAAAAGACCCAAAATCGGAGCTTTGCCAATAATCTATGGAATGCGATGCGAGTGCATACATCGTCATGAGAGATTTTTTTGTAATTATATATTCGCCAATTGTGGCACTATCATTGACCATTGTGTGCACTACCTACTCTTTCTTGCAAGCTTCTCTATATATTCTCTGGTATTTTTTTCTCTTTTTTGGTTTTATTCTGTTTGTTACTCTATATACTACTAGTTGAAATCCGTTAATCGTTTACGAATTTATAAACTTTATATGAATTTATTTATAAATTAATTTTAAAATATAAAAAAATTAATTTATGCTTGAAGAAATTATCTTGAGTGTGCTTGAAGAAATTATCTTGAGTGTATCTATTCGAAAGCTTTTTGCATTTTGTCTTGAATTTTCTTATATTGACTACGGGATTCAAAAGGTTTATTTGAATCTACAATTTTTTTCTAGCTACATTGTATCTACAATAAGACTTTATTATAGAAAAAGACCCAGATATTAAAATTATAACCAACGAATTGAAGCGAAATTCATGGAGGGTTACGAGGAAATTGCATTTTTTTTCTTTTTTGCCGTCATTTACGAGGAAATTTTATAATCATTAATGTGGAAATTGTATATTACTCCCTTTGTTTCGTAAAAAATGTCATTTTAGGGGAAAAAAAGTGTAAAGAGTGTCGTTATACAATTTCAATGTAACTTTTTAACTTTTTTTTACAATTTTAACCTCCAATCAAAATCATTTACATGAAATCTAGCAAATTATTACATCTAATTATTAGGGGTATAAATGACTTTTGATATTATTTCTTAATTTGTGTGAAAAATCTAGAATGACATTCTTTAAGAAACGGAGGGAGTATCATTTATAATTACACTCCAGATTTCTTATAAGTACTAAAGGTAGATTATATCAAAAAATATATATAAAAGAGTTGATGATTTCCTTTTCTTTTTTTTAAGTATAAAGAGTAGGTAATTTTTTTTTCCCGGCGTTCTCCTCCGGCGTTCCTCTCCCGGCAAATCTTTTGTCGAATCTTCTCCCGGCGTTCCCGTCCTTGAGGAACACTCGCAGCAATTCCCTCAATCAAGTCTGGATCTGCATAGATTCAACACCATAGAAGCCCAATCTCTCGAGACATAGTGAAACAGTTAGACACCAGCAAGATCAAGTCACATCCATCTCAAATCCACAACATCAGAGAAGTGCGATCCTTCTCAAGAGCGATTAGGAGTGCAAAGGCCAGATACCGGTAGAATTCCTAAGCACGAGAACCTGAACATCTACAGTAATCGGCTGAAGATCTGGAAGAAGAGAGCTGCCAACGGCCAAACCAGCCAAGCGGTGCTAAGAATAAGGAGATCAGAGCTGAGTTATGCTTCGGAACTATGGATCAACACCTCTTAGACAAGCTGAGATCAATGAGCATCAAAGAGGACCAAGCCATCGATCTCCCGGAATCTGGAAGGTACACCAATATAGCTCACAACAATCTCACCATAGTAGGTAAACTCCTAAATCCCAACGCTCAGAACATAGCTAGATTTATGCTAGGAATGTCTAGAATCTGGAGACTAGGGGACATAATCAAAGGAACAACACTAGGAAAAGATATGTTTCAATTCCGATTCCAATCGGAAACAGACATAGAGGAGGTTCTCCAGTTCAACCTCTGGAATTTCGATAATTGGGGTTTCACAGTAGCTAGAATGGATAGCAATTTTAAAGACAAAAATCTATCTATCATTCCGCTTTGGATTAGATTAACTGAGATCCATGTTAGAGCATTTTACAATGGACTTTTTCAAGGCAATTGCTAACTCGATAGGTGATGTTTTTAAAGTGGACTTTGATCCCAACAAAACTCACCTTCAACCCTTTGTAAGGGTTAAAATCCTCTTTAACACAAATAACCCCATAAGAAACACAAGAACTTTCAGACTTCCAACGGGAAGGATAATATCCGTGAGAATTGAATTTGAAAGAGTCAGGAACACTTGCAAACATTGCAAGAGACTTACACATAGTGACAACAAATGCTCATACAAGGATGGAAACAACCAGAAAAAAAGACAAGATAACCACGGGACCCCCAAAAAGAAGAAACAAGACTGACCTCAACAACCAAGACTCCATTGGTTCCCCCTCACTTCCACCTGATAACCACATTGAGGGTAGACCAACTCTCATAAAAGATCCCAACCAAAACTTGACCTTAACCAGCAGCACAAAGAACTCCAACGAGAGGAAAGAAAGTGATCAGCAACAATCAGACAATAGACCAAGTCACAAAAGAGCAAGCTCATCAAACTCTGAAAACTATGACCTACCCAACAACATGGAGAAGGAGGGTCAAAGCAGTCTGGTTGGGAAAACAATACCCCTTCAACCTTCACAGAACACCATGATAGAACATTCATACGGAGGAAAAGATGCAGGGAAACAAATCAAGAAATACAAATCCAAAAAGAAACAAAAATTAGAAATTTCCTCATCTAGCAAAATAGGCACATAACTTGACTCAAACCATAAAGGTGAGGTGGCTATCCTGAAGCCACCCAGCACCAAATGAGTGTGCTATATTGGAACTGTCAAGGACTGGAGAACACCTTGATAGTTTGACGCATAAAGAAAATAAGGAAGAAGTTATTTCCGAACGTCATATTCCTCATGGAAACCAAAAACAACCAAGAGTACCTGCAATCAATTTAAAAATGGACTGGCTATGATTGTTTGTATACGGTAAAACCAAATGGACGCAGTGGAGGACTTGTATTATTATGGAAAAACCACATCAAACTCACAGTAAGGAGGAGCTGTAACAACTACATTGATGGAGAAATAATGATAAGTGGAGACAATGTCGAAGCTACTTTCATATATGGACATCCGGTTGCTTCTCGCAGGCCTGGAATTTGGAAAGAGATCCAATCTTTTGGAGAACGAAGAAATTCTCCATGGATACTGATTGGAGATTTCAATGGGATCTTCTCCAACACGGACAAACTAGGAGGACCAACAAGAGCTGAAAATTCCTTTGCCAACTTTAGAACATTTCTAAAAATGTGTAAGCTGAGAGAAATAGATAGCTCACGTCCACATTATTCCTGGATGGGAAGGAGAGGAAATCTATGGATCCAAAGTAGACTTGATAAGAGCTATGAGAATGTAGAGTGGATACAGAAATATCCCAGAATCAATACGGAATATATGGCAATTCTTGGGTCAGATCACAGACCGCTCTACACAACAATCATGTCAGAAAACACCAGCTATATGAAGAGATTCTGCTTTGACAAAAGATGGGTGAACAAGAAGGGTTTTAAGGAAATGATCCAGAAAGCTTGGACAGAATCAGTGGAACCTGAGAGAGCTACCACAATGGATGGACTTGCTGAATGTAGAAAACACATATCCAAATGGAAAAAGAACCTTAAAATCAATACACCAGCCAGAATTGAAGAACTTCGAACAAAACTGGATGAAGAGATGATGGGAATAAATCCTAACTACCAGTTGATTCTCGACCTCAAAACAGAGCTAACCAAACACAATGTGAAAGAAGAACAATTCTGGAAACAGAAAAGCAAAGAAAATTGGTTGAGAATGGGGGATCAAAACTCCAAATTTTTCCATAATTATGTCAGTTACAAAAGAACAAAAAACAAAATGATGGCACTAACTGATAAGAATGGAAACTTACACTATGAGGATGGTTCGAAAGGCAAAATTGCAGCCAACTATTTTAGAGAACTTTTCAAATCCTCCCATTCAGATGGAATAAGTGAGGCTCTCACAGGCATGGAACATAAAGTAACTGCCCAAATGAACACTCAGCTAATGGCCCAGTTACGGATGAGGAAATACAACAAGCAGTCTTCAGCATCAGAGGGGATAGTGCTCCGGGTCCAGATGGTATAACAACTAACTTTATGCACTCCTTTTGGGATATAGTCAAAGACAAGATAACACAGGAAGTCAAGGAAGTATTTGATAAAGGAACTATCCCTAGAGAATTGAACTACACACACATAGCGTTGATCCCAAAAACTCTGAACCCCAGGGAATGATAAACTACAGGCCAATAAGCCTATGCTCAGTCGTATACAAAATATACATGAAGCTACTGGTGAAAAGACTCCAACCAATTCTACCCAAGGTGATCTCTGAAGCTCAAGGAACCTCAACGGCAGAAAGATTAATATCTGACAATGTGTTACTGGCACACAAAATCATGCATCACCTGAGCTCCAACCCGGAAGGATAGTCCAACTACATGACAATTAAAACTGACATGTCAAAGGCTTACGACAGATTGGAATGGAACTTTCTCAAGCTCACACTATCCAGCTTGGATTCTATCAAGAATGGATCCAGAGAGTCTTGTTCTGTGTTTCCACAGTAAGATACTCGGTCCTGATCAACAGATCCCCGTATGACTATATATCTCCTGAGAGAGGACTAAGAAAAGGAGATTCGTTATCTCCATTTCTATTTGTACTAGGAACAGAAGGTCTAATACACCTAATGAACAGAAAGATAAGGTCAGGGGAGTTATCAGGAATAAGATTCAACTACAATGGTCCAACAATCTATCACCTCTTATATGCGGATGATAGCCTCTTCATATGCAGAGCCAACCCCCATGAAGCAAAAATGCTAAAAGAAAGCCTAGACATGTATGAACAAATCTCTGGTCAACACTTCAGTTTAGAAAAGTCAGCAATAATTTTTGGTAGGAAAATCAAACCGGAAGTGAGAAGCCAACTGAAAAACGTAGTACAAATACAAACAGACCATGGGATTGGAAAGTATTTGGGCTTACTGGAATGTTTCAGAGGGTCAAAAAAGAATTTTTTTGACTACATAACTAAGAAGTTAGAGCTAAAGACAGAAAATTGGTTCTCAAAAAACTTATCTCTAGGAGGCAAAGAAATAATGATCAAAGCAGTGGCTATGGCCTTCCCCATATATGCAATGTCTTGATTTCGTCTTTCAAAACATCAATGCCAGAAAATCACAAGTGTAATGAGGCAATTCTGGTGGAGCATAACCAGTAATAAAAAGAAAACTCCTTGGGTTGCATGGACAAAGATGTGCAGAACCAAACAAGAAGGAGGACTAGGATTTAAAAGTATTGAAGACTTTAACCAACCTCTGCTGGCAAAGCAAGCTTGGAGAATCCTTAATGCACCAGATACTCTTACTGCGAGGGTGTACAAGGCTAAATATTTCAATGACCAGGATTTCCTATCAAGCTCTAGCTACTCTTCAGACTCGTTTGCATGGAAAAGCATCAAACACGGACAAGAACTCTTAGAGAAAGGACTACTAAGACAAATAGGGGATGGAAAAAACACTTTTATCTGGAACACGAAATGGATCTGCAAGGACCAGCCTCGAGCTCCAATAAGCAAAGAAAACACATTCAGCGTAAACCTTAAAGTGGAGGAGTTGATAAATGGAGAAGATTGGAACAAACAACTGGTGCTGGAAACTTTCATAGAAGCAGACGCCAAGTACATTCTAAAAACTGTACCCATTCCAGAGATAAGTGGATTTGGTGACCAAATCAGTCCGGGGATTACACGTCAAAAGTGGGTATAGGATATCACAAAGATCCCTGAGCCAAGCCTATGACATGAATATCTCCATTCCTGACCCAACCTTAAGCTTAAAACAGAAAATATGGAGAATCAAGGCACCAAGGAAAATTAAACTATTTCTCTGGAGAGCAATGTCAGAGGCTTTAGCAGTAAATGCAGGATTAAAGCAAAGAAAGATAGTAAAGGACGACACATGCTCTATCTGTAATAATGACAAAGAAACAACTAACCACTGCCTCTTGAAGTGTCATCCTGCTCGACAAATGTGGGCACTCTCTCATTGTCCACTACCAGCAATGGGATTTGTCAACAGCTCTTCAACAACAAACCTTGCATACTTGATGAGTTGGAAAAGTCAGGTAAGAGAGGAAAATGAAAGGCTCAAACTATTCCCGTGGTTGCTCTGGGCTATTTGGAAAACTAGAAACAAAATAGTAATCAAAAAGAACATTCCCAATCTGCAAATAAAAGTCCAAGAAGCTATTGTCGAGATGGAATTGTGGAATCAATCAAACGCCAATAAAGTTCATTCAAGAATGAATCCCCACGAATGCAGAGGACAGAGAAATCTCTCCAGAAACACAGTAGTGGGAGACATCCTGAATTGGCATGTAGCTTGGGCAACCAACTCCAATCTAAACGGAGCAGCCTTCATCATACAAGATCTCAGGAGTAAGGAATATATTCACAGTAGACACGTGATCCAAGCCTCGATTAACTATCTGAAAACTGCCCTGTCAGGTCTCCACTGGGTACTAACTTCCCTTCTAGAACTCCAATGTAGGATGGTGATAGTTGAAGTGGATAATAAGACATTGTTCAAGGCAATACTCAACCCAGAGAAATGGCCCAAGTACAACGGTTGGCTTCACAAAATCAGACAACTCACGGACAAGTTTCATACATGCAGCTTCATGGAAATTCTTCCTAAACAGAACAAACAAGCAAGAGCAATTGCATTAAGTCTAGTCAAGGAAGGTAGACTCAACGATTACTTGCAAGAGGGCTCCCAAGCTGGGTAGTAAGGCCAGAAACTAATGGATCCCATTCAGCTTATTAACCAGCCCAATCACTTCTAAAGGACTTTAACCCACAAATAACATCATCTTTGTTATTCCTAGTTATTCACACCTTAATCCAAGCCATAGACCTCACCTAGGGTTAAGTCTATAACGGAATGCAGAGCAAGCTAACTCGGATACAATTTTGTCCTTTAGTGGTTGTCAATTTCTTGCACTCTCAGTTACCTTATGACACGCGGACTCAGTTGATATTCCCAAGACAATATCAACTTGTCTATAACGTATAAAAAAGGAAGTAAAGGTAATGATTGCCTATTGTCTTATTTGAGGCAATGATTAACTATCTTCCACTCCTCCAAAAGATTTTTAGGTGTATCCACTGCCGTTTGAGTCGCAGTATCAAAGGACGACACGTGGCAACTATCAGAAAAAAATCGTCTCTGTCTCTCAAGCCATATCCTTGGACAAAGAGAAAGATAGCGTACAAAAGGTGATTAAAAGTTTACATCTGACAGCATGCAAATCATTTGAAGATACCAAGGGAAACATCCTCTTTGCGAGAAGATGAATGGCCTCCAACGTCTCTCTTCCTGGAGGCTATATAAGAAGGGAGAATGAAGTAGAGAAAACACAACAAAACTCAAAACACTCTCTCTGGAATGTACAACAACCTCTGGCAAGCTTTAAACCAGTTCGACTTGGGTAGAAAAAATCCTCCAACATTCTTGGAAACAGCAATGTACCATTCCACTCTTGTCGCAAATAGCAGGAGCTTACTCATCAGAGCTCTCAACGTAACAGAACAGAGTGTCCAAGATATGACTGAAGAACTGCCTAAAGATTGGTGTCTACACAACTCTGTGATAGGCAGAATGCTAGACAAAGAGCACGCACAGTTTTTCTTTGAGAGAGAAGAAGACCTAGACGCCATCTACAGGATGCAACTTCTACGGTATAATGGTTGGTTAGTTGCGGCTGAGAAATGGGTGAACAACCAAGCTCTGAGACCTCTCAATAAGGTGCATCTTTGGATCCAAATACGTCAAATACCTCTACAGTATGCCTCAGAGGATGTGGTACGTCACCTTGCCGGACTAGTAGGGGAGGTCCTCGAGATCGACATGAACAACCCCTCAACAACAAGACTCTTTCTCATAAGGGTTAAAATCGGTTCTAACATAGCTGAGCGACTCAAGTACTATAGAGTGGTTCAATGCCAAAACAGAGAAAGGTTCCAAATCCAATATTACTATGAGTGGGTGGCAAGACTTTGCTTCATTTGTCAACGGATCACACATTCGACAACCTTCTGCACTCACGCTCTCACCCCAATGTATTACTTTCTATATCCGGTGCAAGCAACGTCACAACAAGGAGCCTCCCCTGAAAGTGACAGATCTGTGGAAGAATGGTCAAACTCCCTGAGGTCTATCCTATCTCAGCCACATCTCAGTCAGGGCATGAGAACGGATCAGCAAGGACTGACAGATTTCAGCACTAGAGTCACCATAGAGGACGTACTTAACAACCCAACATACACATTTATGGCAGACGTGAGCCCTGATCACATTGACTTGGAGCTTGCAATTCCAAATGAATCTCCTGACCCGCTAGTCAACAACTCAACGGTCCTCTCAAGCACAAATCAAAACCAACATGGCAAGGAAAATGAGGGTAACTTGGACTTGGCTTCTCTTGCACTAGAACATATTGACAAAGGATTCTAGATGAACTATGTGTAGCATTGGAAGACTGATTAATATCTGGTCTTTTGGTTTTTTCATAACTTTCTATGTTTAATGTTTTTGTAATAAGTTGGTAGGTTGGCTTACTCTTAAGTAGATTCAATATGGTCGTAATTTCCTCTATTTCTAGCTTCTTTTCTTAGGTCTTTTATTGTGTAAGCAAGTGGTGGAGGTAGCTCCCTTTGCCTCAAACTCTATCTTGTTCTCATTGAGGTTATCCTCTTTTGATGTGAAAATAAAAAATTACACTAAGAGCTTTTTTTTTCTTAATAACAATAATTTTCATATTTGGACTCGGTTTTTATATCTTATATATTAAAGTGGGGACACTTTTATTATGACCGTGTTATAAATTATAAGGTAAAATTAACATATGTTTGTAACAACCCTTAAAAATAAGATTAAGGTGGGTTTGGCTATAGCGTGGGATTTGATTGTTTTTTTTCAATCCGTGTTTATTTGGTTCTCACATCCGTGTTGATATTTTATATCCTAAAACTCGAATCGAAATTTATCCGAACCAAATCCGATAAAATACTTCAATGGATCATAAATCTATATATTTAGAAAACCGAACCCAAACCCAAACCAGAACCAAATAAAGAACCAAATTTTAAAGTTTTTGTATTAAATTTTTAATGTTTATATAAAAATGCTTGAACTCGAACTCGATCTATACATAATCAAATTATATCTGAGAAATCTATGTATCCTAAAAAACCGAACATAAACTCGAACCAAAAGCTAATAAGGAACCAAATTTTAGAGTTTTTCTATTTATTTTTTTTTGTAAACTTTTAATTTTTATATAAAAATTGTTGAACCCGAACTCGATTTATACCAAACCAAACTCAATCCAAGAAATAAAAATATTCGAATAATTCTTAAATCAAAATAACCAAAATACTGAAGTAGATGAACCAAATCCGATAAAATACCAGAATGTATCCTAAATCTATGTATCCAAAAAATTGAATCAAAATCCAAACCGTAACTGAATCACTAACCGAATTTGTAACCAATATAATTATATTAAATTTTAGTTTTTTAGAATTGTTTCTATTAAATGTTTATTAATTTCAAATTTTTATATATAAATTTGTAATAATACTTATCTTAATCCTATTTTATAACGCAAGATTTGATTATTTTCCAAATTTTATTATTTTAAATTATTAGACCCGTGCTGATATTTTGGAAAATTATTTTTGAGATATTGATTCAATGACTATTACCCAAACCTAAATGTATTAGAAGAACCATCCAAAAAATAGTCAAATAAGTCATAAATCTATATATCCAAAAACCTCAGCCCGAACCTGAACCGAAACCAAATCAAGAACCAGATTTTCGCTTTCTAGAGTTTTATTATTGTTATTTTTTATTTATTTTAAAGACTTATATAACAATACCTCTAAACCCGAACTTGATCTATATCGAACCGAACTATATCCAAAAGTTAAAAATATTTGAGTAAGTCTTATATCAAAAGAACCAAAATACCGAATTAGAGGAACCAAACCCGAAAAATACCATAAATGAGTCTTAAATCTATGTACTCGGAAAATCGAGTCTAAATCCGAATCTGAACCGAATCAAGAACCGAATTTGTAACCGATATATGTATATTATTATTTTTTGTTTTTTTAATATTTATTAGTTTAAAATTTTTATATATATATCTGTAACAAAGTCTACTTAGGCCTATTTTTAAGGGTTGTTACAAACTATATGTTAATTTTATCCTAAACTTTATAATATGGTCAAAATGAAAGTGTCTCCCGCTTTAATAAATAAGAGCACGGGTCTAATATCAGCACGAGTCTAATAACTAATAGAAAAAATATTTAATGGCTATAATTTAATAAAATATATCGGATACAAATTTGGTTATTGATTCGATCCTGGTTTAGATTTAGATTCGGTTTACCAGGTACATATATTTATGATCCATTATGATATTTTGTCGAGTTTGGTTTCTTTAATTCGATATTTTTGTTCTTTTGATTTAGACTTATTCAGGTATTTTATTTTTTTAAACAGGGTTTTGTTCGGTATAAATCGAGTTTGGAATTGAGATATTTTTATATAAAAATTCAAAATTGAAAAATATTTAATAGAAAACTCTAAAAAGCTAAAATTTGATTATTGATTTGGTTCTGGTTCGAATTTGGTTTGGAGTTTTAGATATATAGATTTATAACTTATTGAGATATTTTGTCGGGTTCAGTTTTTTTAATTTGGGTTGATTTCGCTTTGTGTTTTAGACCTCTAAAACAATATTTGGATAACAATATTCAAAATAACAATACGAGTCTAAAAACTTAAATTAACATAATTAAAAAAGTAACCAAATTCCACGCTATAGCGTGGATATAATCCTAGTTTTAGTTAAAATATACTTAAATCTATTTCCAAAATTATTGGGAAGAACAAATTAAAGCATCGGTTCATATTTATCAATTTTGTTAGGTTCTGAAAAATACAATTAGAGATTTTCAAATATTTCTACAGTATATATGAAAAAAATTTATACGGCTATAATAGAAAAAATATTTAATGGCTATAATTTAGTAAAATATATCTAATAGAAAAAATATTTAACAGCTATAATTTAATAAAATATATTGGGTATAAATTTGGTTATTAATTCGATTCTGGTTTGGATTTGGATCCGGTTTACCAGGTACATATATTTAGGATCCATTATGATATATTGTCGAGTTTGATTTCTTTATTTGATATTTTTGTTCTTTTGATTTAAGACTTATTCGGGTATTTTTATTTTTTAAACATAGTTTGGTTTGGTATAATCGAGTTTGGATTCAGATATTTTTATATAAAAATTCAAAATTGAAAAATATTTAATCAAAAAATCTAAAAAGCTAAAATTTGATTATTGATTTGGTTCTGGTTCGAGTTTGGTTATAATTAAACGGCTATAAAACCCGACAAGTTATCTAATAGAATAAATATTTAACGGCTATAATTTAATAAAATATATCGGGTACAAATTCGGTTATTGATTCAATTCTGGTTTGGGTTTGGATTCGATTTACCAGGTACATACATTTAGGATCCATTATGATATATTCTCGAGTTTGGTTTCTTTAATTCGTAATTTTTGTTCTTTTGATTTAAGACTTATTCAGGTATTATTATTTTTTAAACAGATTTTGGTTTGATATAAATCGGGTTTGGATTCAGATATTTTTATATAAAAATTTAAGACTGAAAAATATTTAATTAAGAACTCTAAAAAGCTAAAATTTGATTATTGATTTGGTTCTGGTTCGAGTTTTAGATATATAGACTTATAACTTATTGAGATATTTTGTCAGGTTTGGTTTCTTTAACTCGGTTGATTTTGGTTTGTGTTTTGGACCTGTAAAACTATATTTGGATAACAATATTCAAAATATCAATACGAGTCTAAAAACTTAAATTAATACGATTAAAAAATTAATCAAATTCCACGCTATAGCGTGGGTATAATCCTAGTTTTAGTTAAGTATACTTAAATCTATTTCCAAAAATATTAGGAAGAACAAATTAAAGCATCGGTTTAATATTTATCAATTTTGTGAGGTTCTGAAAATAGAAAACCCTCAATTTAATACTGAACTTACGCGTTTTTGCGAAATTAAACTCGAACTTTAGAGCATGCCAATTTAATCTCGAACTCTTTGTTGACCACGCCAAATTAAGGTTGCTGTTAGTCAAACTTAACCAACATTAAGCATCGTTAGTTAAATTAAACGGAGGTTTAAGGTGAATTAAACGCATCGTTTCATCTACAGAAAAGATACTGAAATCCCTAAAAAATTGATTTCTCCCTTTCTCCCTCACTCGATTTCTCCCTTTCTCCCTTTCTTTGATTTCTTTGATTCTCCAAATTCAGTTTAATCTCTTCCTTTTGTTTTTTCTTTCGACTTGATTTGCAATGAATACTAAGTTTACTAACAGATTAATGGGATCAGCAAGTGGTAAGCATGGATTTCCTGTTCAATGTGAGTGTGGACGTGGTGTAAGGAAGTACACATCGCACACGGAAGACAATCCAGGATGTCCGTTTCATGGTTGTGACAGTATGAAAAAGGTATTATCCTTCTTTGTTCTCTGTATATGTTTTCTCGTTGTGAAATTTTTCTCGCTGTGAAGTTCTCTTGTTCTCTATCTAAGTTTTCCTCATTGTAGGATCATGTGTTCAAATGGTGTGAGGATTCTTTGATAGAGGAAGTGGAGGATTTGTTACCAAAAGTAGAGAAAATTGAACATGAACCCAGGGAGCAGAGAGATAAGATGTATGAATTACATCAACATGTTATGGATGTAAAACATGACATTTGGTTGATGAAACTCGTTTGTGGGTTGTTGATTGGTGTAATTGTGTTGGCTACGTTGACTGCGTTTATGGTTATGAGTATGAAGATGTAATCCTTTTGTTTAAGACTGAATGATTTGGTTTAATGTATGTTGTTATTTTAAAGATTGTAATCAATCACTATTTGGTTTAATGTATGGTATTTGGTGTGCTATAAGAGTATGATATGTAGGCAAAACAATCATAGAATAGAACATTGGAAGTAGTCTTATAGTCATTGCTTAAAAGACGAACATTGCAAAGTCTTAAAATGAAAGTGAAAGTCTTACAAGACACATTGATAAAAGTCTTAAAAGAAAGAACATTGCAAAGTCTTACAAATGAAAGTGAAAGTCTTACAAGACACAATGATAACTGTTTTAAAATGCAGAACATTTAGACTTGGGATCGATGTAGTAAAACACATTTAAAATTGGAATCCACGGACAGAAGAGATCCCTCCTTGTGAACATTCAGCTTGTGATCCATAGACTTGAAGTTGTGAAGATCCTACGGTTTCTTCAACCTACAAAAAAACATAAACCTAATAGAATTAGAATAAAACAAAACATATTAGAGTAACATAACACCAATTAGAAAATGTGACTTAATGCACAAACTGGTTGCTTTCTTGGACGACCTCGTGGTCATTTAACCACAGGCTCAACTGATAGTGTCGCATTGGTGCAGCTGCTCTTGTTGTGGCCTTCTTGTTTGCACTTGGAGGAAGTCATAATTCGGTTTTTACGAGTCAGCTTTGTATTGGCTGCCTTTGTGGCTGCTTCATTCTGACTTTTACGCCTTGCATACTTGCTCGGTCTTCCCGCCTTTCCTACTCTATTTGGTGGTGGTAGAATTGGTAACCGATTCATCCTCGGCCACAACTTCATTCCCTCAACAGGCTGTATCCCATTCTCATATGTATCTCGCTAAACCTGAGTGCAAAAATAGTCTGAAACATAATCCTCCACATTCAGTTTTTTGCCAATAATAATAGCTACAACATGTTCACATGGTATTCCATTCAATTCCTACTTCAAACAAACACAAATTTGTTGCCCCATATCGACCCGGTAGGAACATCCATCTACATCAATCTCGTGCATATCACCTGTTGACATGTACCTTGCATAGTCCCTTGATTTCTCTATGGCTAAATCTATCTTTTTATGAGTACTCTTTGTGAACGTGGTCTGCAATTTCTGACTCATAATCAACCTCTTAGTAATTCTCACCGTGCATTGTCTCCTAATACCCTCCAACATATCTAGTACTGGTTTTTTCCTAGCCTCACGGATAGTTTGATTAAATGACTCACAGAGGTTATTAAGATTGTCATTGTAGCAAGTACCTTCCCTGAAGAATGCACGACACCATGTTTTTGGATGCAGTTTGAGTAGAGCATCATAAGCTCCTTGGCTACGTTGCCTCAACGCCTCAAAGCTCTTAAGGTAGTCTCCTGTGGTGTAACTCTTTGCAATTCTCCAGTACAACCTCTCGAGCTCCATGTCACGACTTTCTTGTTTCCAATTGCCTAGAATGTGTCTAGCACACATTCTGTGCTCAGCTTCAGGCAGCTGATTTTGGACTGTTTTCACCACCCTTCAACAGCACATAATAAGATAGATAAGTTAATAAGTAAGATGTGGAGATATGTTAAAATCAGAATCAGATATTAGCAAATGATACCTTTTGTTTGTCAGATATTATTGCGTAGTTATTGCCTTCGCCAAGTCTTAAATCGATCTTCAAGTGATGCATAAACCAGTCTCAGTTTACATCGTTGTCAATCTCGACGACTGCCCATGCAATTGGCACAATCCGGTTATCACCATCACGCCCAACTGCAGCTAACAACTGCCCTTTGATATGCCACTTTAGAAAAGCATCGTCTACTCCTATAATGGATCTGCAACATGTCTTCCAAGAATCTCTTTGAGCAGCAAAACAAATATACATTCTATGAAACCTTTGTAAGCTTCCTACAGTTGGACCCGGAATGGTCTCAATGTCAACTATACTTCCTGGGTCCGTCTTCAGTATCTCAGCCTCATAATCCCATATGCGAGCAAACTGAGCTTCATGTGCTTCTCTTCTCGCCTTGTTTACTCTAGTCTTAGCTTTACGACATTGTTCTTCACTCACATGAATTCCGTAAATCCTAAGTATCTCTGATGCCATCTCTTTTGCTGTAAAACTGGGCTCCACACACAACCTCTCTCTATACAAATCTGCAATTTTTGAACTCTTTAACAGCTTTGTGTACCCAAAACGTGTACAAATATTCTTATCTTTATAAACCTTAAGCTGCAGCTTGTGTTTACTCCTCTCGTAAGAGCAATATATTCTCCACTTGCACGGTTTCTCTTTGTTAGAGCAAATAGCACCACACCTCTTCTTCGTTGAAACATATAGCTTCACATCATATCCTGTTTTCAAAGAATACCTGAACAAAGCTTTCTTATAATCTGCTATAGAGCCAAATGTTTTTCCAAGACTAAGAATCTCATTGTCATCATCACCATCTGAATTATGACCGTTCGGGTTTTTATCACCCTCTTCATCACCGGATGAAACATTGTCACTCTCATGTATATAATCACCTCTCCATACCTCATCTTCTCTATCACTATCTTCGCTATCATCATCTCTACACTCTCTAGATGCAATATTACCAAAGTGAGAAGACAAAACCTGAGTTGCGTTCTCTTCAACGGGAACCACTTCTTCAAAAGCATCACGATACTCCTCTCATTCGTCGCAGTCATTCTCTGCTTCTTTGTCCTTGTCAATTTTTTCTTCACGCGACTCATTTTGCCTCTTATGACAAACCGTCTCTTCACGATTTCGACTCACACTATCACCATCACTAGGAACAATCTCTTCACGAGCTTGACTCGAACTCTCGCCATGCTTTCTATTACTTCTCAGAGACTCAAGGTACCTACAGGGACTTTGCATCGCATTCTTCTTCGTCCTCATCGTATCAAACAACAAAATTTTCTTCGATCTTTTTCAGAATTGCAACTGAATTTTTGCAGAAACGGTTGAGAGAACAAACTAAATGGGAATTAGGGTTTGTGTATCAAAACACTGCCGTTTTGATTATTTTGTTTACCCACCCTAAACCTCCGTTTAATTTAACTAACGATGCTTAACGTTGGTTAAGTTTGACTAACAGCAACCTTAATTTGGCGTGGTCAACAGAGAGTTCGAGATTAAATTGGCGTGCTCCAAAGTTCGAGTTTAATTTCGCAAAAACGCGTAAGTTCAGTATTAAATTGACCGTTTCCTCGTTCTGAAAAATACAATAAGAGATTTTTAAATATTTCTATAGTATATATATGAAAAAGAGAAAACGGTCAATTTAATATCAAATTTACCCGTTTTTGCTAAATTAAATACGAACTTCTTCTCACCCCAAAAAGTATGAACTCTACATTGACTACGCCAAACCAGTACTACTGTGAGTCAAACTTAGCTGACGTTAAGCATCGTTAGTGATTTAACTAACATCGATACTAATTTGGCGTGGTCAACATAAAGTTCGTATTTTGTTGGAGTGAGAAGAAGTTCGTATTTAATTTGGAAAAAACTGATAAGTTTAATATTAAATTGACCATTTTCTTTTATTCTTTTTTTCGTTTTTATTTATATTAGGTGGTTCTTAACAATGGATGATCTCACTTTTCTCATTACGTAAGCATTGACTTGATGTTTTGTCCATCTCAATAATATTCTAACGTAATTTTGTAACATAATATATAAATTATAAATATAAGAGATCTATATACTTAAAACATATACTTATCATCGTGACATTTTATAAAATTTTACCAACTAAAGCATGAGTACTAGATCTACATTATATTGTTTATTTAGTTATACTCATATTACCTAATTGTATTTTTTTCATGTTTGGCTTAACTTGTATAAACATATTAGGATTATACCTTTCTTATATCGCAAGATTTATAGGTTTGAAACCCAAACCAAAATCAATTCAAATGAAAAGAACCAAACCCAAAAAATACTCAAATGTATCATAATTCTATGCATCCAAAAAAATAACTAAACCTTGAATCATAGCCAAATTAAGAACAAAATTTCAACTTGTTAGATTTTTTCTATTAATTTTTAAAAATGTTTTTTTATAAAAATATTCAAAGTTGAGCTCGATCTATACCGAAATGAACCATATTCCAAAAAACAAAAATACCTGAATAAGTCTTAAATCAAACAAACCAAAATACCAAACTAGAAGAACCGAACTCGACAAAACACCATAAAAGGATCCTAAATCTATCTATCCGGAAAACCGAATTCAAACCCTAACTAAAAATGAACTTATACCCGATGTATTTTTCTATTAAATCTTTATTACTTTTGAACTTTTATATAAAAGTCTATAACAAAACCAACTTTATTCCTAATTTAAGGGTAGTTACTAACTATATGTTAGTTTTATCTCAAAGGTTATAGCACATCCAAAATGAAAGTGTCTTTTGTTTTAATATTTAAGATGTAATAATATAATAAAATAATCTGGTAAAAGGTTTATTTTGGCAATAATTTGATAATTTGTTTAGTAGTTATTATTATTTTTTACTGTCATGTAACAATTGGATCGAAAAGGCTCTATCCATATCCTTATTTATCCAATTAGAGCATGGTGGAATCCAAACTCACCATCTGGTATTCAACTAAAACACCGACAAACCAACTATGTCACATGTTTCTTTGTGTAGTTATTATTATTTCAATTGGATTAAAACAAGTAATTTTAATAAGAGAAAATGGTCAATTTAATATCAAACTTACAAGTCTTTTCCTAATTAAATACGAACTTCTTTTCATTCCAAAAAAATACAAACTTTGTGTTGACTATGCCAAATCAGTATCACTGTTAGTCAAATCACTAGCGACGTTTAACGTCAGTTAAGTTTGACTAAAGGCAGTACTGGTTTGGCGTGATCAACGTAAAGTTTGTACTTTTTTTGAAGTGAGAAGAAATTCGTATTTAATTTGGCAAAAACGGGTAAGACCATCTCCAACAATAGAACCCCAATTGGGGTTCTTAATATTTGTTTAATAATAAATAATGACTTAAGAACTCTACATTGAGTTTTAATTTTTTTGGGATTCCAATGGTAGAACCCTACTTGGGGTTCTTAAAAAATGTTGAATGAATGAAATTGTCATTACAAATTTTCATGAATGAAGCATTACAAATATGGAGGAAAGAAGATGATCTAATACATGTGCTGCACCAAGAACATGTACTTGTTTATTAGCAGGCATCTTTATTAGCAGACATGTAAGCTAGACCATTTGGTAGCTTCAACCTCATCATAATCTTACCATCTGCAACAACAACAATCATACATGAGCCAAGATTCACAATTACAGTCACAAACTAGATCCAAAGCTTCAATCACATAAATTGAAAGAGGATTTGAGGAAGAGACCAAGCCACTTACGTCTAACACAAAACTAACATACACACAGCTTCTTATCCATTTCAAAATAACAACCACTGTAATAACACATTTCTCCACTCAATGAGTGAATTCTACACAATGTGATTGAAG
>OVBA01001833.1:0-39519 GCA_900406435.1 Lepidium aucheri
GTTTTGCATACTTATGTATGTAATAACTGCAAATTTTTATGAGTAGTTTAAGAAGGAGTCTATCATTTCACTAGAATTATCCATAGCCGGAGATGGAGACTTGATAACGACATAACCGTGTAATTGGCATGACTAGGCTTGAGTCTCGAGTTAGAACATGATTTCCGGTGGTAGCATTGGTTCCAGTTAACTTTGTATTTTGCATCTCCAGAAAAAATTTGCATTTTTTTCTTTTAGGTTTCACCGCGACCAATGCTATTTCCACTAGGCCACTACCTCTGAGCTGCCTTCTAGAGGCCCTCATGATACCATCAATACTGTAAGCTCACTTGCACCATTTGTTTGCAAATAACTTCATTGATTGCTCTCAGTGGGACAGTAGTAAGCCTCATGGACTTATAATTACAGTTAACAACATAATTTGCACCTATTTATATATTTTGCACTTATTCAAATGTTTTGCATCTATTTATATGTTACAATCTGATTTACAGGATAACATCTAGTCCATCGTATCATCATAATATGTTGTCCCGAAGAAAAAGACCTGATGTGGTTCGATGAAGAAACCAACTAGGAGGTCGATCCCATGTTGTAGATGATTCAAAGAAGGTGCGAAGAGATGGATAAGCTTGAGTACCATTACAAGAGATTGCTCTCTATATTTGTGGAAAACAACCTGGTAATAATCCAGTATTATGCTTATTTATATGTCTCGACCTGTGTAAGTATGCTTTATTTTGTAAACTCATGTCCTTTTTTACCCAACATCTTTTTCACATAATTTTGTAGCTAATATATACGTTTCATGCTAACAAATACATTTGCATCTAACAAATAATTGTCTTCTGTTTATGGATTCTCACTTGAAACCTTATATCTTTGTTACCACACACTAGTTCATATCATATTTACATTTAACATGAAGTTTTACTAAAACTACATAATTTACCGCAAATACACAATTTTATCGACAAATTATTAGTTTTCGAGTTAGATTCTTGTTTTCTGTAAACTCACCATCATCTTTTTCATGAGTGTCTGAAACACACCTTCAACCCTAGCTATGGTTCTTGTTAACAATTTAAGTTAGAATCTCCAAAAAAAACTGAAGATGATTCAGGAAAATGCAAAGAGATGGACAAGCTTGAGTACCATTGGAAGAGATTGCTCTCTGTGTTTGTGCAAAACAACCTGGTGACCATCCAATATTATGCTTCTTTATATGTCATGTATAAGAGCGTTGTGCATGAAGTGTAGCCAGACTTTACTTTGCAATCGCTAATACGATAAGCGAGAACTTAACATATATAATCTACTCCCCCAACTCGTGTATAGCTTCCCTGAGATTGTCTTCTGTTTGCGGGTTCTTGCTTGGAACCTCATATTTTTGTTACCACACACTAGTTCATATTAATTTTTCATCAAACTATATCTATTTATATCCAACATGAAATTTTACTACAACCACATAATGTACTGCAAATACACGTTTTGTTGACAAAGTCTTAGTTTTCGGTTTTGTTACTTATTTTCCTTAAACTTGCCATCATCTTCTTCATGACTCTCTAAAGCATACCTTCAACCCTACCTATGGTTTTTGTTAAAAATTTAAGAAAATGAAACGGTTATGCTAGGGAAAAATCATCAAGAGTTAGAATCCCCAAAAAACATTGAAGAAATCACAAGCCTAGTACAAGAGTTCGATTCCGTAATGAAATCTATAAATCCATTATGTCTCTATAAATTTATAGATCCTGAAATCAAACCCAAACAAGTAATCTGTGATAATTATTGATGAAATCAAACCCAAACAAGTAAAAGTGATCGGATTCTGAGATTAAGGAGGATAAACGAAGAAGAAGAAGAAAAAAGAGAGATGGTAAGAAGAGATGTTAAGAAGAAAGAGAAAGAGAAAGAGGAAGAGGAAGACGGGAAAGAGAAATATATATTTTTATCTTAGGGAGTGTTTTGTCTTCTCCATCATATAGCCCACTGCTATTTACCTAAATACAAGAACTTGATATTTTCTTAATTAGTTTTTGTATTTATGCTAGTTACTTAATTCTCCTTATATGAAATTCCAAATCCATTAAAATACAGCCTCAAATAAATCATCTAAAGATAGGCCTTGGTGATCGATCACAAAAGTGGGTTTGAGTCTTGAAAATCCAAACTTAGAAGTAATCTATTTATGGTAAATCATAGACAAACAATTAAACAAGAAGAGGTAAACAAAGATCTGATTTCCCTCGAGAATTTTCCGAATTCTTAAATCTGTAATGTCAATAATTCAGTGACAAATATCAACAAGAGGCCAAACCTGTGGGTTTTTTTCAACCGACGAAGATTCAAGAAAACACAACCACATAGGAGAAATGCTTAATGAGTTTAGCTCAGTCTCCTTACTCTACGTAGTTGAAATCGCCAATACAACACAACATGTAGACATCACTTGGTCTAAATCCATCTCCTCACATTCTTTAACCATCAAAATCGAGAATCACAAAGACCAACAACAGAATCATCAACAGGTGAAGATAGATCTTTCAGGTTCTTCGTTTTGGGCCAAAAAGGGTCTCAAGAGCTTAGAAGCTAATGGTACGAAGATTGATGTATACTGGGATTTTCGTCAAGCCAAACTCTCCAGCTTTCCCGAACCTACCTCTGGCTTCTACGTCTCTCTCGTGTCCAAAAACGCTGTCGTTTTAACCATCGGTGATTTAAAAAACGAAGCTTTGAAGAGGACAAAGAAGAACCCTTCGACAACAGAAGCTGCCTTGATCTCCAAGCAAGAACACGTCCACGGGAAACGCGTGTTCTATACTCGAACGGCTTTGGGCGGTGGTGAGTCTCGACGGGAAAATGAGGTTGTAATCGAGACTTCTCTTTCAGGTCCTGACGATCCGGAGATGTGGATCACAGTCGACGGTGTACCAGCGATTCGAATCATGAATTTGAATTGGAGATTTAGAGGGAACGAAGTTGTGACTGTGAGCGAAGGTGTTTCTTTGGAGATCTTTTGGGACGTTCATGATTGGCTTTTTGAATCCTCTGGTTCGTCTAGTGGGTTGTTCGTTTTCAAGCCTAGAGTTGGATTCGAATCCAAAAGTCTGAACTTTAATGCTGGCTATGGTGATGATGATGATGATAATGGTGGTGATGGTCATGGTTATGATGATGACGTGGAAGATGACTCCCCGAAATATTGTCATGTTCTGTATGCCGTGAAGGTTTGAATAAGAATTTGTGGAAGATTTTATTTTTATTTTGATGTATTGAATATATAGAATTTCCATGTTTATATGATTCTTATGTCAATATGAATATTTTGGTTAGTTAAAATTTTAGCAATTCTCGTCATACATATGTTTCGGTGAGCAGGTTTTTCTTTATATCTCGGAAGTTCGGTTCAAACGATCACCATGAGCCCCGATTTTTTGGGCAACATAAGCTTCGACTACACTCGGGATTAAGAGGAGTCATATGAAAACTCTTGAGAATGCCACGTAAAGAATTGGTTCAAACAGGCACGCGCATATTAGCAAGTAGACGCTATACGCGCACTTTAGTGGATAGACTATTTGATTTTTAGATTTTCGGAATGTTGAAAATAAAGAAGAGATATTGTGAAAACACACTGTAGAGATTCTAGATTTCTGTTTATGTAAGAAAAATCTAGCTTAGGGTTTTCACTGGACGGTCTCGGAGATTTCAATAGAGAGATGCTTAAACTAGGGTTGAGGTTATCGATTGGGATTCACTATTGCGTGTTCGTTATTCCAGGGTGGGTTAATTTGTACTCAAATTCGTCTTTCTTGTTTCTTCTATGCCTCTGCAAGAAAAATCAAGGAAAATTTCACATATTATAAGGACTTTTTGTGTTGATTATCTTCTTCATTTTGTTTTTAATTGGTTACAATTGAAGTGAAATTTGTTCTGTGGTGCACTCTATTTCCAGGGTGAAGATACACTCTGCACCGAGAACCTTGTGTTCAGAGCAGGGGGACTACAGTTATTCAGGTATAACTAGGTATATTCCAAAGAAGTCTCGGAAAGATTTGACATCTAAGTCTGTTGATGCTTCTGAGAAAGCTCGTAGACTGGGTCATTGTGTATTGGGAACTCAATTGAAGCGTAACGGGAAAGAGGCTGAAGAGGGCACATTTTTGGATCTGCAAGAGAAGAATGATCCTGGAAGTTGCATGAATGAGTCTTTTGATGACTCTGATGAAGTTATCATGAGTTTGGACAAGAGTATTAATGTTAGTAGACGGGATCATAGTGTACTGGGATCTAAACTGAAGAGTAGCAGAAAAGAGACTGAAGAGGGCACATTTTTGCATCTGCAGGATAACAATAATTTGTCTTGTGATGACTCTAGACAAGGTATCATGGGGTTTTTATGCAAGTGTGGTTAGAGCAGTGTAATATTATTGTTTCCTCGAGAGTAACAACTAACTCATTGGGAAACCTCTGTATGGATGGAGACTATGGGAATAAATAAGCTAGTATAGGTAATGTATTGTGGATGATGAGGTTTAAATGCTTCTCGCAATCCCAAGTAATCATGTTTGTTGGGTCAGGTTTTGGCTTCAAAAGAGGCGTTATCACGACCCCCAACTTTCTCACTTTTTGCAGAGTTTGAAAAAAGCCGCAACCATAGAGGCTATAAGTTGACGAGACAACACAAACAAGCTTTTGATGAAGTCAAACTACATATTGAGGCTGAGCAGGCCAAGAGTAGCAAAGAAGCCTACAAAACCACACAAGAGGCAGAGAACATGGCTATTCGTTACCTCGGTTTAAGGTTTGCTCTCAACTTTGAGTTTCTGTAGCTTCTGCTTAAAATATTACCGAATGGTTTTATCTTTTCTTATTCACTCTTCTCTGTGTTTATGATTTCCTATCATCTTACTGTGCTTTTCCGCATGGTCCCAGAGCATATTCAGCAGCTGAACTGAAGAATAAGCTAATTGGAAAGAAATATCCTCTTGAAATTGTTGACAGAGTGATCAATGATTTTCAGATACGGTAAGGTTCCTCTCAATTTCTTGCTATCAATCAGGATCCATACGCATCGTATGTTTATTTTCTTTGATAAAACTAAGGGTCTAAGTTGCTTTTGTGTGACGTTATATGCTTTACCACTGAGTAAGAAAAAGCCTCTTTCAACTTCTTTTTGTTGTGTGTTTCAGAGGTTATATCAATGATAGCTTATACGCAGAGTCATTCACTCAATCAAGATGGTCTTCCTTAAGTTGGGGACCAAGGCGGATCAAGCAAGTACAATTTTCCATTCACTCTTGTTTCCCCGAATATAACAATATTCCATTCTTTCGCTACTTAAGCGAGTATTTTGCGTGTGGATCAGGCATTGATTAAGAAAGGCGTAAGCAATAAAGACTCGGAGACAGCCATAAAGTTGGTTTTTGAGAAAGGCCAATGCACGGAAGAAGATGAAGAAGCAGAACCAAAGCACGGGCTGTCCAAGGAAGTGGTTGATCAGCTTTATGTTCAGGCCTCAAAGCGGTGGCTACAAGGCCGAGACTTGCCTATAGAAACTCGTAAAGCTAGAGTTATCCGGTGGCTTCAGTACCGGGGATTCAACTGGGGTGTCGTTTCCCAGCTTCTTAGGAGGTTAGAGTCTACTCATGAGTCGTGATTATATATGGGAATCACTCCAAATATCGTTGAATATATCCGACAAGAAAAAAGTAGTTAAGAGAATTCGGAAGTAATTCTATCAACGTGCTTCTTGGTGATCTATGATCATTGAATAATTCCACTTTTTACAAGTAGATCGTAATTGCTTCTCAGCCGGGATGTCCTCCATTAAAATCCTCTAAAAGAGTGGATACTATCATCCTTTCACTTGTAATCGTATTACATAAAGTAAGGTTTTTCTCAAATATTATACTAGGTGATTTTCTATGTGCGGTAATAAAATTTTTATAATGTATGTAAGAGAAAAACATTATTAAATAATGATAAGCATGTGTGAAGAACTTTTAAGAATATTCATAAGTAACACATTATTAAACAGACTTTTTTGATGGATTTTAGTTTTAGTATAACATAAATATTTTTGTGTAACTTTTTAATAAGTTTTATTTAAAAAATATATAATATAATTGTGTTAGAAATGCAATTCTCGGCACAACAATTTTTTTGTTAAAATTAATGTTGTTAGGGTATATTCATAATCAATAACGCTAAAAACATTAGAAAAATCTTCATAGCATCTTATAAATAATAATAATAGTTTCAGTGTTGTTCATGTTATCTAATATTGTCAAATTTACAATTTGACCCAAGACATTTGTAGTAAACATATGCAAAACATAAAAAGTTCTTCGGAATAAATTATTCAGTATATTTATTAACATTATTCAATGAAAACATAAATAGACAAATAACTTACTAATCAAAATATATTTTCTAACTCTCAAGACAAAATATATGTGAAGTGAGTCAAATATTTCTCATAAACTTATTTTGAAATTCATTACAGAACTTCACCATAATTGTATGATAAAACACTATTTTAAATTTAAATGGATTTGTTCTATAATTGTCATTATACTTCACAATCATAATGTATTGATAATTTTTGATTCACTGGGAGTTAATTGATTCTTTTAAAAAGATTACACCAACATTTCTTTAATAGAAACATAGATTCTTATCCACTAAAAATACAGAAAAGGTAAAAAAAAATTGAATAATGAATAAAATCATATTGTTTAAACAAAAAAGATAATTGGAAAAAAAAAATTCCTTTAACTTAGAAACATTATTTATATTAAACAACTTTTTCTTTACAATAGTGTTTTTAACAATAACACTAAAATCAACATCAATCTTTTTGACCTATCAAAGTAGAGTTTTTTCTACATTATTAGTTTCATATTTTTCAATAAAACTAAAAAATGTAAATAAAATTTAAAGATATATATTAAGAGTCCACATGATAAATATATTTTGACAAATCATATAAATAAAATATTAGTTTCAATGTTGTTCATGTTATTCAATGTTCTCAAATTTACAATTTGACCCAAGAAATTTGTAGTAAACATATGCAAAACAGAAAACATTCTTCAGAATAAATTATTCACTATATTTATTGACATTATTCAATGAAAACATAAATAGAAAAATAACTTACTAATCAAGATATTTTATCTAACTCTCTAGACAAAATATATGTGAAGTGAGTCAAAAATTTCTCATAAATTTATGTTGAAAATCATCACAGAGTTTCACCATAATTGTATGATAAAACACTATTTTAAACTTAAATAAATTTGTTATATAATTGTCGTTATACTTCACAAACATAATGTATTGATAACTTTTGATTCACTGAGAGTTAATTGATTCTTTAAAAAAGACTACACAAACATTTCTTTAATAGAAATATAGATTCTTATCCACTAAAAATATAGAAAAGGTAAAAAAAATTGAATAATAAATAAAATCATATTGGTTAAACAAAAAAGATAATTGGAAAAAAAATTTCCTTTAACTTAGAAACATTATTTATATTAAACAATCTTTACAATAGTGTTTTTAACAATAACACTAAAATCAACATCAATCTTTTTGACTTATCAAAGTAAAGTTTTTTTCTACATTATTGGTTTCATATTTTTAAATAAAACTAAAAAATGTAAATAAAATTTAAAGATATATATTAACAATCCACATGATATTTATTTTTTGAAAATCATATAAATAAAATATTAGTTTCAGAGTTGTTCATGTTATCTAATGTTCTCAAAGTTACAGTTTGACCTAAGACATTTGTAGTAAACATATGCAAAACAGAAAAAAAATTTCAGAATAAATTATTTACTATATTTATTGACATTACTCAATAAAAACATAAATAGACAAATAACTTACTATTTAAGATATTATATCTAACTCTCTAGACAAAATATATGTGAAGAGAATTTCACCATAATTGTATGATAAATAACTATTTTAAACTTAAATGGATTTGTTCTATAATTGTCGTTATACTTCACAAACATAATGTATTGATAATTTTGATTCACCGAGAGTTAATTGATTCTTTTAAAAAGATTACACTAACATTTCTTTAATAGAAACATAGATTCTTATCCACTAAAAATACAGAATAGGTAAAAAAAATTGAATAATGAATAAAATCATATTGGTTAAATAAAAAACATAATAGGAAAAACAAATTTCTTTAACTTAGAAACATTATTCATATTAAACGATTTTTTCTTTACAATAGTGTTTTTAACAATAACACTAAAATCAACATTAATCTTTTTTAACCTATCAAAGTAGAGTTTTTCCTACATTATTAGTTTCATATTTTTAAATAAAACTAAAAAAAATGTAAATAAAATTTAAAGATATATATATACAGTCCACATGATAAATATATTTTGACAAATCATATAAATAAAACATTAGTTTCAATGTTGTTCATGTTATTCAATGTTCTCAAATTTATGACTTGACCCAAGAATTTGTAGTAAACATATGCAAAACAGAAAAAAGTTCTTCAGAATAAATTATTCACTATATTTATTGACATTATTCAATAAAAACATAAATACACAAATAACTTACTAATCAAGATATTTTTAAAAATGACATTTATCTTTTAAAAAATGTTCTCATTAATACAAAAATGACAAAAATACCCTCAAAAGAATTGTTACAAATTTTTCTTGCCAAAAAAAAAAATTCCCGCTAAAATAAAATTTCCACCAAAACTTTTTTATGGAATTTGAGAAAAAAAGAGAAAAAAGTATGGAAAAAAAATTTTTCATGCAAAAAAAAAATATTTCCCGCCAAAATTTACTATAAGTGCGCTTATAAATCTTTACAAAATTTTTATAAACACCTTACAAAATTTTTATAAACGATTTATAAATTTTATAAACATCTTATAATTTTTTTATAAACACCTTATAAATTTTATAAGCTCTCTTATAAAGTCTTATAAATTTTGATAAACACCTTATAAATTTTTAAGCTCTCTTATAAAGCCTTATAAATTATATACGCTTTATTATAAAGCTTTATAAATTATATAAGCTTTATTATAAAACCTTATAAATTTTTATAAGCTCTCTTATAAATTTTTGTAAATACCTTCTAAATTTTTATAAGCACCTTATAAATTTTTTATAAACACCTTATAAATTTTATAAACTAACTTATAAAGCCTTATAAATTATATAAGGCCTATCTTAAAGCCTTATAAAATTTTATAAAGTCTCTTATAAAACCTTATAAATTTTATAAGCTCTCTTATCAAGCCTTATAAATTTTATAAGCTCTCTTATAAAAAAAGTTTATAAACTCCTTTAAAAAAATTTTGGCGGGATATCTTTTTGTAAATCGGAAAAATAATTTTGCGGGAAGATTATTTTTTTTGGTGAGAAAAATGTTTTTTTTGCGGGAAATGTTTTTGGCGGAAAAAAGTTTGTAAATATATTAAAAAGTAATAATCTAAGGATATTTTGGTTATTTTTTAATAATGAGGAGCAATTTTTGAAAATGTCCAAAAAAATGAGGGCAGTGATGAAATTGTCCTCTTTTGAGGAGCATTTTTGCAATTCTCCTAATTTTAAATCTATATTTATTCAAGATAAATTTATTTTTGTTTAATTTTGATATAATTTTAAAACATAAGAGATAAAAAGAAATAAATGAATTAATTAATATTAATAAAAACGAATTTATACTAAACTGATAGTAAATATATTATAATGTTAAGGGTAATTTTGTAATCAACCAACTTAACTCTTAATGTGGTATTGACACATAAATTTTTTCTTAAAAATCACTTCTCTAATAATATATAAGATTACATAAAGTAAGGTTTTTCAAAGTTACTAATTACTAGAATTCTTTCACTTATCAAATCCAACTATCAAAAGTTTTTTTGTATTTGTATATTAAAATCATCTTATTATATAAAGTCGGATATCAAAGTTGCTCATTAACAGAATTTTTTCACGTGTTAAATCTAAGGATACTAAATTTTACCGTAATTTTATATATTTTAAAATATATCTTTTGTTAAATGTTTATATTTACCACAGAATATTTATTTCTATTCACAATACTAACATATAAAAGATTGTAAATAATTATTTTCATTTATGATTATAAATAAAAATAAACACATATATTTATCTTATACAGAGTATAAAATAAAATAATATTAGATTTTATAAACAAATATAAGTAAAAATGTATTTGTTTATAAAACTGCAAATAAATTATAAATTGAGATACAGAAATATTACTTAAAATATATATATATATATTAAACATTATCTTTTTGTGAATTATATATTAGTAATTCAAACACTCATAATCATGGATAAGAGTTTACAAATTGATAATTACGAGATGCCTATTGTTCGAGCTAGATTTAACACAAGAAATTTTAAATCCGACTCTCAGATTAAAGAGGGAAAGATGGCAAAGATTCTGATTAATTTGAAGAACTAGGAGATTGAACAATACAAAGATGCCGAGTTTTTTATTATTGCTCAAGTTCAATGCCCAAAATTTGATCCCTTTCTTCGAAGGTTTCCACCTCTATTTATAAAGCATAGAGGCGGTTATAATCCCTTTGAAAGAGGAAAGATTACATTTCGGTTTAGATTCTAAAGATTTTTACAAGATTTTCAAAAAGTTTCCTTATCCGGAATAGGAAAATTTTCATTTTTCTTTTGATGATGTGTCGTCCGAGTTCCTACCATTTTGACGAGTTATCGAGAAAACATTCGTCCGAGATGATAACGAATTCCTGAGATGGTTCTCAACCAAATTTCTGAGTTCGGGACTTAAGAGATTTCATCCATTAATTGTTATCGTGGACCAAAGTAAGATCTCAAATGCACCTCCAACAATTATCCCCCAGATTTGGAAAGTTAATTTAGGGTCTGCTAGCTGGTAAAAGTTATTTTGCTTCTGGAATCTTTGATCCACATGTCAGCTTGCAGTTGGGTTACTCCCACAACATAACCAGCTAATTGCAGGTCATCATTGCATGGCGATTAGGTTCATGGTGAATCCCTATAAATACTCATCCGAGTTGCAAAGGTAACTTCTCTCTCTACCTTCTTTCCTTCTTTGTACAGGGATAATATTTTCTATTTTCCTCTTGTTGTTTTTAATCTGCTTGACGAGATGAGAAAGAGAAGATCGAATGTAGCTCTAAGTCTAGAACTGAAAGTTCTTCACCTGAATTCTTCTTCACCTGTTGGCAAAATCAGTGATAGGAAAGCTGATATCTTAGCCAGAGGTGGCAATGCTGAGTTGAATCTATTAGGCGACTCTGATTATGACATAGTCGTTTCTAGTAGAATAGGTCACTCTAGTGCTACTTATCATCTATTTGTAGTTACGTCTGTTCCTGAGGGTCGTCTCGAGGAATAGAACAGATGGCACAAATCCTTTGAGGTTCTCCCAACGGTTATTAACAATAGGATGTTGGAGAGGGTTTTCGAATTGTGCCCTGCTATGAGTAATATCGTCACCAAAATTCCCAGTTCCGATGATAGACTGTGGACTCCTCCGGATGGTTTTGTGACTCCATCTCATGATTCCTACTGCTCAAATCGATAGCTTGAAAGTCCCTATCGTGTGGATTGAACTTCCATCAAATGCAGTCAAGGTTCTACCAACCGACTTGATTATAACATCCAGGAGTGCCATTTTATCTAGTGTCTTTTTGAGAATGAAGTCCACTAAGCTTCCTGTGTCGATAAGTATCCGAGATATATTGCAATCTACAACTCAGAGTTTCACGACCAGTGGGTCATTGTGCGGGACACACACTCCTTAGAGATCTCTCGAGGTGAAAGCTATCTCTGTATCGACTGACTTTAAATATTTGGTTTGAGCTGAAGGTTTGAGGTTGACTGCGGCTACTACCTTTTGTTCGTATTTCTTGATTGACCATATGGTATCGTCGCAAGATTGCAGACCTCCCATGATGACAACAATGCCTATTCTCGGAGATCCCAGCTCAAAATTTTTTAGTTCCTTGCATGTTTTGGTTTTTTCGTCTTGGCTTTCTCTTGAGTTGCCGCTTTGTAGGCTGCGTCTAGCAGTTCAACCTTCAACCTCTTTTTGCTTCTGCACTTTAAATATCTGAGTTTCTTCATCAGAAATGCTCAACTCACCTTTACTAAACTTTTGGGGAAGTAGCTCTTGTAGTTGTTTGCACTTTGAAGTCGGATGATCGACTCGGTTGTGGAACGCATAGTACTCGTTGTGGTTATAAATATCGTTCCATGAATTTTTACCGATGGGGCTGCTAACTTCTCCGACTTGAAAGACCGTTTAGATATTTTTCCTTCCTCAATTGTAATGTTGTCTAGGCTCTTGATACTCTTCATTTGACTCATTTGCTCCAGATTCTAGTTAAGTTTTCTGAGTCTTTGCAATGATTTGCTTTTCCTCGATGTACTCGGCGTGTCTTGCTGCTATGCACAGAGCATCCCAGACCGTAGTTGCCCGATTTACAAAGAGGTCTCTCCATAAAACTTCGTCAATGATCATCCCAGTTCTCAAAACTTCAATTGTCATGTCATCACTGACTTTGGCCATTATTTTTCAGAAATGTCCGATATACGACTTTAGAGTCTCATCATATCCTTGCTTTAGAGATCATAACTCCGCTATTGAGGTATCCTGGTTAACAAATATTGCGTAATGTTTCAAGAACAACTTGACCAACTGATTGAAGCCTTCAATTGACCCTGGTGGCAGTTTCATGAACCACACCAGAGCATCTTCTGACAAGTTCTCAGCAAAAATTGACAATATGTTGCATCTTCTTGATCCGGATGGTAGCTTGTTCCACCCATCATAACATTGAACACACTCATAAACTCCACGGGATCTGTGGTCCCGTTATATGAAGGGCACGGTAATCTCGATCTATGATTTACCTAGATCCTCTTTAGTCTAGGTGAGAATGGTGAATTACGAGCTTGGACCAAGATTCGCTCAATCTCTGGCACCGAGCTAGTTGCCTGATGGAATTATGATCTCATGCCATCCATTATTTTGAAGACGGTCGCGGCGTCTAACATCTATGGTACTTGCTGTGTAGGAGCGTTTGGTGCATAGTGTTGACCTTGTCTCGGAACATTGGTCAGCAATGAACTTGGCGTATTTCCGAATAAGTTCCTCTGCACATTGGCGAGTACTTCCTCTTTTGGCCTTCCAGCTTGTCCTCGTGGTAGGCTGGTTCCACTCATTCTGGCCTTTGCTTTGATTCGTTCAAAGCATTTGTCGTTCCTTTGATCTGCCACTCTTGTACTGCTAGCAAGTTTTGCACCATAGTGTCAATCGATGGTGGCTCAACAGCTGGTCCATAGAGTTCCGTAACTCCTTGAGATTCTTCCCAAGGTCTTTTTGGTGTCTAAACAGGGTTAAGAGTTGATCCGTGAATCGGGTCCGCTTGCTCCTGAGGTGGATCCTCAACTCATCTCACGGGTGAGCGAATTGTAGTGTAGTCTCCTGACTTTGCGATTGGCGATCTTCTTATTTCTTCTGTGCAAAGAAATTCTTTGATGTCTTCCCCACAAACGGTGCCAATTGTTCGAGCAGGGTTTAGCACAAAGGTTCTAAATCCAACTCGAACTAATAGAGGGAATATGAGTAAGGTTTCTGATCAAGTCAAAGAGTAAGAAGATTGCCAAGTTGTGAACCTGAAAAGAAATGCTGGATGTTGGCTAGAGACAAGAGACTTCGACGACTAAAGGCTTCATCTGGTGGAACATGCAAAAACATGGCAAAAATCATGAGAAGAAGAGTGAAATATATCTTAGATCGTGAAGGAAGAGAAAAGAGTTCAGAGTTCTTACATTTTGGCCGGAATGAGACATAACACGTTGGCTGGAAAAGAGAAGAAGATAAAAAGTGGCTAAGTTTTCTAAAAATTGTATTTATATGTAAGATTACTTTCTGGTTTAACTTGTTGATTAATTTTGGTTTGTACAACCTAATTTAATTTCAATTTTAATTTCAGAGGAGTAAACTTCATTTAAAGTCTGCAAACATCGTACATACTTCACGTGAGTATGCACTAACCCCTATACATCGTGGCTTCGAAAGTAGACTTCATGCAAAGTCTATTCTAACCTCTAAACACTATACCCTAAATTCTAGACCGTAAACTAAATATTTTCTCTAAAATATGCAAATGTTAGACCAAATTCATACTTTCTAAATATATGCACAATTTACCTCTTTTATTCTATTTCTGTATTTCAAATACAATTTTTACAAATCTCACATGATTTACCATATATTATTATCCTAAACCCAAAATCATGACATAGTTCGTTCATGAACTTTGTGGTTTGATCTTCGTTGATTTTATTTGACCATGTTTTAACGAAATTTTATTTGTCATACTTCATATTTGTTTATTATTAGTTTTTGAAATCAAAATTATAAACATATAACAATAACTACTATTTTAATTTTAAATTAAAATTAAAATTAAGAAGCAGACTTCACCTAAAGTCTTCTTATCTAACTAGTAAACTTCATGTGAAATTTTTTGTATGCGGTCTGCAATATCTTAAAAGAGTATAAATATAATTGCGTTTTCAAGTTTTTTGTTTGGTTATTAAAAGTAAAATTATAAACTTATTAGTCTCATATATTACTTTTGGAGATGTATTTTTAGATTTAAATCGAACTTTGAGTATTTTTTGTCATTTTCCCTAAAACAATTAGCGAATCTCAATCAAAAACCTTTCAAGGATATAAATTTAATTGAACAAACGATGAAATTTGATTGGTCTGATTTGGTAAAGCATAACAAACTAATCGGTAATGCACAATTAAAAAACAAAACGGCACGATGTCTAAGGCAGTAAGGCGGCCATAGAGAAACCGGTGTCGTTTGATTCGTAATAGAGTTTTAAAACTTCGACGCGACGCGAAAGCTTCATCTGTAGAGAGAGAGAATATTTGATGGGGAAAAGAAAAGAGCGTCGTTTCTCCGCCATGAATAGCACCGGTCGTCGTGTCAAGCTTGATCTATTTGCGGAACCCTCTGGTAGGTTTTTTTGTTGCTTTCTAAGCTACTTGTCTTGTCGGGTTTTCTGTTCCTCTTCGATTCGTTCTCTGCTCTCTTGATCGATGAAATCTTCCAGGTCGTTTGGAACAACACCTGGAATTGAATTTATTAAAATTATTGATTTATAGAACTACTGACGGTCTTAAGGATCTGACCTCGTTTCTGTATTGAGGGAATCTGAAGCTAGTTAATTAATGACTTAGTGCGTGACGCTAATATAAAGAATCTGATTCTTTTAATATCAGTCATCTTTTACGAATTTTCCGATTTGTGCTTTTGAGCTATTTTTAGTATCTCTCTGATATTTTGTAGGAGATTTGGGTGGCTCAGATGTGCGTGATGGAGTTGAGCGGGAACAAACAGAGCCTATTGAGTTACCCAATTCACCTTCATCTTCAGGTGGGTTCCATCAGCTATCTTCAAAATCCGCTATGTAGCCAAGCCCTTAAAGTGCTCGACATATTAATGGTGCAAAATTGGGAATTTCTTATTTGTTACCAAAGACATGTTTTTGTTGTTTGCCCGAAAACTTCTTCTCAGATTATAGAATGGTTGTGGTCTTGAGGACATCGTATGACATCAGTTCAGGCCAGGACACAGTGATATTTTGAATGAGTTGCTCTATTTTGCAGCTTCAAGCTTTCTGGGGACTTTCTTCTGGAAATAGCTTCTAGCGGTTCGTATGTCTCTGGCTGTTTTGGCTTGCTACGCTTAATCTGACGGCTTTGTCATTATTTGTGACAGGTCGCTGAATAATCTTCCCCCAGACGCTTTTCTTGATCCTTTTTTACTTTCTAATGCAGCCTAATATATTACTTAGCTGTTCCTTTTAGTCATGTCATGTCACTGAAGACTAGGTATGTAGTTAGTGGGACTCCCAAAGTTTGACATTATAGTCTTTTTATTTTCAGGTCAGAAAACAGAAAACCCTTTGCTTTTACTTGGGCAATATAGTGATGATGAAGTGGAAGGGGATTCGAATGAGAGGGCAGATGATGCCACTGCAGATAGTAAAGTAGCCAGTAAAACTGAGGAGGTACAATATTTAAAACTTTTATAAAACAGAATACTAGTGGTGTTTCTCTGTTAGTTTTGATGTATTTTATGTAAACCAGGCTGATGGATTAATTCATGAAGGACACAAAGATAAAAATATCAAATTGGGTGCGGACACCACTACGCAGATGGTTGACCAACAGCAGACAGGGGCGATTTCTTCTTCACTTGATTTGAAGGCTGAAGGAGAAAGTGGTTTTATCACAGTGGCGAACTCAACAGTCTTGGATGGACTAAACAAGCAGACGGACCCCTCAATTCAAGCATCTGGCACCGTATCTTTGGAGCACCATGCTTCCACAGATGTTACTTCCCAGTGGAAGATGGTTTTGCATGAGGAGAGCAATCAATATTACTACTGGAATATAGAAACTGGGGAAACTTCGTGGGATATTCCTGCAGCGTTGACTCAAACTGCCAGTCATTATGAGACTGGGTACAATTTGTCTGGTCCCATTGTTACAGATGAGTCTACCTTGAGTTCTGGTGTTGAACCAAGCTGTTTGCCGTGTGTGCATAATAGTTTCACAGGAACTAACTGTTCGACTTTTCAAACTGTTGAGATGGGTGAAAGAAACAAAAGTGAAGATAGTTTAGGAACAGATAGTCATCAAGTCGAATGTCAGATAGACTCTGTTGTCCAACAATGTCAGGAAGACCTTGTAGGGCCAGGAAGTTCAGATCATTTGCATAGTAGTGTTGATACAGAATGGGCTACCGACCTCCCATCTCGCCTGTTGAGTCAAAGCGAGGGCTTACTGGAGAAGCTGAGGTCTCTGAAGAAGTAAGCCATTCTAGTTTGTGTCTTCGTGTCAATTTATGTTTTATTATTATGTCAAATGATCATAATCCCCTTACTTATTTTAAATTATCTCTAATTTCTAAAATTTATAGGTCGCAAGGAAATTTTCACAGCAATGAGCTGATATCAAAGTACATTCTGGAGGTTGAAGTTAGACATTCTGACGTAAAAGCACTCAAATTGGATACCTCTCCTTTACGTTCTTTTTGGCTTCACACTGAGAAACAGCTCAAACGCCTGGAAGACAATGTTAACAGTGAGATTTACCAGCTTGCAAAATCTGCAGTAATGGATGAAATTGCTCAAACTAACAAAAGCTCTCCCAAAGAAAAGTTGGTAGCAGATGCTAATACAGAAAGTGAATCCGAGGACAGTGGAAGAGAAGGAGAGTTAGCTCAATCTGAAAAAACTCTTCATTGCCATGGATCAGCTGATGTGAGCTGTGATGGATCTCCCACTAACTCTGGACCCCATCCAGCTGAGCAGTCTGATGTTAGACCTTCAACTGAGACGCTTCAGAAGGCTGGCTCCCCAGCTGTGGAAGATATTGACATGGATGTGGATATGGAGGTTGAAGAATCAGTTCCAATGTCTTTTGTTCAAGTGGTAGATGATTCTGATGGTAAAATGTTTTGTCAAGCAGAGCTATCCAACCTTCATACAGATGTTCCGCCACCTCCGGGTGAGGAATGGATTCCGCCACCACCATCTGAGAGTGAAGATGTTCCTCCTCCGCCACCAGATAGTTACAGTGAACCAATTCCTCCACCTCCTGAAAATGGCCATGTCCCTCCATCTTTGTCCAGTGACTCTCTGGGAGTTCCCTATACCTTACCTCAATCTTATATGCAGCAATCTGCCGATTATGCAGCACAATACAACTTATCCTATCCAGAGTCCAGTTATCAGTATGCTGGCAATGCTGTTACTCTAACTTCTAACACTCAGTTCTATGGCCATGTTGACGGATCCCAAGCGTCTCTGCCCCAGTCAGCATTTTATTATGAAACTGTTCCTTGTACAAGTGAAATTGCTCCTGCAGCAGCCAGTGCCGTTGAAGCTTACTACGATTTCAATGGTGCTGCTCCGCTGTTTCCTGTCATTAGCTCTGCCAACTACAATATTCCAAGCAATGTCTCTACAGCTGTAGAGCCTAGTACCAGATCCAATGAATCTGTTGAGATAGCATCGTCAGGCATTGCTTCCCAATCCACAGATGCGACAGGTGGATCGTCTCAATTAGCAAAGGATCAAACTAAAGGTATAATACCCTCCATGATAATCTTGGCTTCAAATTTTCCTTACCACATTCATAGTTTGAACATGCTCCGAGGTTGTGCTTATGAGTCATTCGCTTTGGTTAACAGTGAAGCGGCTAAAGAAGCGGACAGTAGCTGCTACATCCACATTGAGGTCAAATAAAAAGGTTTCGAGTTTGGTGGACAAGGTATGTTTTCCATCTTCTCTCTCGAGTCTCTTCACAAACAAACTCTTTAACCAGATTCTCTTAAATCTAAAACTTACGGGTGTCTTAGTGGAAAGCTGCGAAAGAGGAGCTACACGATAGTGAAGAAGATGACGATTTCAGAATCCTAGATAAGAAAAGACAACGAGAAATCGAAGAATGGAGGTCTCGGCAAATCGCGAGTGGAGAGGCTAAAGACAACGCAAATTTTCAACCCCTTGGTGGTGACTGGTTAGTCACTCGGCGTAATGCCAAATTTATATTATCTCTTCCGCTTGGTAATACATGATACTTAATGAATTATGTGATTAGGCGTGAGAAAGTGAAACGAAGGAGAGAACGAGCTGAAAAGTCTCAGAAGAAAGATGACGAAAAACAGCAAAACCCTGATCTAACCAAACGCTCTGCAAATCTTCCATCTGGATGGCAGGTATGAAGCATTCACCATTAACTTTTTGTTAATGTGAATTCAGTCCGCTAAAACATTGTCTCTTTGACAATCTCTCCCGCAGGCGTATTGGGACGAATCAAACAAAAAAGTTTACTATGGGAATACAAGTACATCTCAAACCAGTTGGACACGACCCACTACCTGAATCTTAATTGTTTCCTCGACCAATTTTTTTTCTTTGTCTTTGTAAATTAGTTACAAAGTTCTTGTTGTATGTCCCATATTGGGATGCACATTTTGCCAAAAGAACATTGTAACACTTCCCCAATGCTAACGTAATTTTCAATACTGGTTTCGAGACCCAAGTATAATGAATTTCTCGCATCTTTCCCAAGTATAATGAATTTCTGGACGGCAAAATCTATTTGGATATTATGGAGAAACATTATAAAGTGTATTTTGGCAGTAAACACTCAAAAATTTTGAAGATACTGTGACGGATATATCGTTGAGACTAGATTTGCAAGGTATAAAAGCCCAAATGAGTGTATTGACAGATTGATTATATGTTTCAGGAAAAATCTCGAGGGATACCATTTGTGCCTGAGAGTTGGGACAGATTTTTACATATTTCTTTGTAATGCATGGACGTTTTCCTTTTGATTAGGGGCGGGCATGGAAACAAATCGCTTAAATTTATATAATCTGTGCAAATAGTAACGTGAATATATCCAGAGATTTCTCTACTTAATGCAATATTATATATATACAGAGAGAGAGGCACACATATATTAAAAATGATGAGAGAAGCAAGCAATACATTATTGTATATATAGGATATGATTTACTTGGGAGAGGTAGAATTAGAGTCTTCTCCTCCTAACATGGAAAGGTTAGAGGGAACAGAGATGCCACGTGACATCCCGCCGAGTCCAGCAGTACGACGGTGGTAACGGCACCTGAAGGAGCCAGGGTGCGTCGTTGGTGCACATAAACAGTTTTGCCTCACGCTCGATGATTTCCTCATACTCACAGGGCCATTTCCATTACCACCAACAGCTGCACGTGGCGACATGTTGAAAGCTTCTTGTCTTTTAATGTCTTCGTGGCTTATCTCATCATTTGTCTCCTTAAGTTTCATCTTCATCATCATCATCATCCTTCTCTTTGCTTCTTCTTCCTCTCTCTTTTCCATTAATTTCTTTTATTCTTTTCTTTCTTGTTTTGTTTCTACCCTTTTACAAATAGAACAAAACTCTAAAAATAGTACAAGACAATCAGATCCTGAAACTGAAAAAAAAAAGAAGTTTTTACAGTTTAAAAAAGAAGTTTATATTGAAATTAGTGCATACCTAAAAATAGTGGCTTTTCCTTTTTAACCAAATAATAAAATTAGTGGCTTTTCCTCTATGTATCATCTCTTGCGGTTCTCAATATTCATGATTACGTTTTTTTTCTGCACTAAAATCGTTAATTAAATAGAAATGTTCAGAATTCAGAGGAAGCAAACTTCATCTCTGGAATGAAAAATATAGATTACTGTTGGGTTGTTTTTCAACACAAATGCGAACTTGCATCGCGACATGCTGCTAAGATCGGCCGTGATGGACTTACATGTAAAAATCACAATTTTGAAGTTCAGATAATTTCTGCCCACGTTGCTTTTAACTTTGTATCATTCAAGACCTTAAACGTTTGAATTTCAAATAAATTACATATATCACCACCAGCAGTATGTACAATATTGAAAATTGGTATGTATTTTAATGGTTCAAAGTTCAAACAAATATATATACATTTCAATGAGAAATTATAGACAACAAAATCCACATAGTTCGATCTCAAACCAAATACCATGGTCTAATTCATACAGTAATATTTTCAATCATTTGAAGAAAACATTAAATCTTAATTAGCTCGTTTCAAAACAAATGAAACGTTCCAATCTGTAGCTAGAACCTACGGACATTTGACAAACTCGGCTCGAACTTTAGTTCGGAACAACATACTCTACATATAGATAATAAGTGGACCACATAATGCATTTAATCCGAGCGCTAAATAATTTTGAATGCACCTTTTGCAGAGGTTCTTAAGCTAATTCGTATAATTTCGCAAACTAAGCTAGGTGAGTGATTGATCATCTAACAAGACTGCTAAATGGTAAATAGCCATACTCTAAATTATTCTTATGGCAGTGACATAACAAACTCCAAACCCAATAATGCTAAAGTCTACATAACACAATCTAAGTTTAAGAGATAAGACAACACTTAAATTGGACAAACACACTGGAAGATGTCTATGAAACCTTTTCGAAGATCTTCCTGTCCTTAGCAATCCCTTCCTGATGTTGGCGCTACATGAGAACTCTAGAATGCACCTAGTGGATTGGAACAATCTAGAGAAACCTGCGATACGTCTACGGATTTGTATTACCTCGACTCTATCTTGCATAAGGATGGTATCGACTACTGTTACTATAACCCCTCCCATATGGACCACCTGCTCCTTCATAACTTCCAACTGGACCACCTGATTCAAATGCACCGCCATAACCTGCCTCACTATATCCCCCATAACCTTCCCCTCCTCCACGACCATATCCTCCACCATAACCACCACCTCCACTGCCATAACCTCCACCACCATAACCCTCACCACCAAACCCGCTCCCATAGGGTCCAAAACGACTAGAATAGCCAAGGGGAGGTTCACTCCTGTAACCACCTAAACTACCACCCCCATAACCACCATACCCTCCTCCAAAATCAGCACCTATACTGCCACGACCATACCCATATCCTCCAGCAAACCTACTAGCAGGACCTCCATGTGACCTAATGGGACCTGGAGGACCATACCCTCCATCAAAACCTCCATAAGGTCCACCATAACCACCATAACCACCATAACTATCATTAAAAGAACGACCTCTAGGGTTACTACCATAAGGAGGTGAACGGTTCGAAGATTTCTTTGGTTCAGCTTTCTTGATCTCCACCTACAACAAAGCAACTTAATTAACCTAGCTATGCTAAGGATGCAAACTATGGCAGGGACTTCCTAGCTTACTATGACAACCTTCTTAAATTTGGTGAAACCTAATGGATAGAATACTAACTAAGTTTAACGTTGTATAATGAAAGGAACAAGCAAAAAAAAAATTCAAATTGAAACAGGATAGAAATGTCTTTATGAACCACAATTCTAGGCCCCATCTACACAAGCTTACCTGAGTGTCTGCCATATCGATCATATTTCCTTTGGACAATAATTCATCTACGACTTCTTCACTGTCAAAAATTACAAAACCAAAACCTCGAGACCTGTTTGTTTCATGATCTCGGATAATCTGATGTTCCACCACGTTCCCATACTTGGCAAAGAAGTCCTTAAGTTCATCTGATGAACAAAAACAAGTGATTTTAAGCATAGAAAACCAGCATTCCCAATATCCCATGAGAAGCTATAAATTCAAGATGGGCCAACAGAGAGGTATACCTTCTGTAACAGCTGAGGGTATACCACCAACAAAAATCTTCTTTGTTTTGAAATCCTTTGACTGATTGCCACCAGCACCTTTCGGAATAGTCCTTTTGATCTCAACCTATTCCATCAGAACAAGAAAAAGGTACTGATCAAGATCCAACATGGTATGCTACTAACCATCAGAAAACCAACAGAGGTGTGCCCACAAATATTTATTCCAATTTGTAACATAAAGAGAATTGGGGCGTAAGAGACCTGTTTTCCATTGATGATATGAATATCTTCGATAACTTTATCAACTACAGAAGGATCAGCATAGGTAATGAAGCCAAAACCCCTAGGTTGTCCAGTATGTCGATCTCGCATAATGACAGAGTCTACAATCTCCCCGTACTTCCCAAAGTGCTTATTGAACACAGCTGCAGGCAAAATCAACATCAAAACAACAGGCCTAACATCAGAAACAAATGCCTACAAGAATCTTTACATCATCAACGAAGAAACACAATAAAAAAGAGACTTACTATTAGTGGTGTCTTTGTGCAATCCTCCAATAAATATTTTCCTGCAACACAAATTTCCAAGCAAAACATAAAATTTAACCTTCAACCATTTATATATACTAAAAAACCGAACTTTTTAAAGCCACAGATCAAGAGATTATCCAGAATTGCTTTGTTAATCATCTGGATTCAAACATGCAAGAGATTAGGAGTAAACGTACCCTGGACTGGCGCCATCGCCGGACTGAAAATTATCATTGCGAGATCTGGAACCCATCGCAATTCCTAATTCAGTCAGTAATTATGCTTTGATTGAGAAACCGTCGTCCGAGCTAAGGATGGAGAGAGAGAGAGAAACCGAAAGCTAGGGTTTTGAATTCGATCGAGAGGATCTGATTTTATCATCTCTGCAAGCCTGTTTATGTATATTTAATGTTTGGACATCAATGCGCGGAAATAGGGAAAAAAAAAAAAATTGTTAGAAAAATGGAATGTTGACAGTGGGATTTGAACCCACGCCCTTTCGGACCAGAACCTTAATCTGGCGCCTTAGACCAACTCGGCCATATCAACTTTAATATCTGTTAATATAAGTTTAAATATATTAATAACTAGGCCAGCAAATTAATAAAAAATGACGTCAGCATACAAAATTACGGAGATAGAGAAACATTAAAGCGGTAATAATATAATACGCAAATAAAATACTATATATGAAGTCTTATGTTCAAGTCTCTGAGCCTGCCTGCCTGACCCATACTCTCTCTCTCTCTTCCCCCTTCTCTCTCTTCAATATGAGCAGCAGCAGCGGAGATGGCGGCTCTAGGGTTTCGATTCCGGCCGATCTGCGTAAAACTATTCAAAACATAAGAGAGGTTACCGGAAAACAACATTCCGACGAGGATATCTTCTCCGTCTTTAAGGAGTGTTTTAATGATCCACATGAGACCACCCAGAAGCTCCTCTATTTAGGTAGTTTTGCTGAGGAGGATTTGGTTTCTGCATTTTTTCTTACAAAATGTGTTTCTTCTTCTTTTTTTATTTATTTGGGCCTGCTTTCTCCTAGGGTTTTGATCTTTGTTTTGTATGTTGCCATTAAATTCATTTCGTTGATTTTGGTCTTATTCTTCTTTTTTTTTCTTTTCTGTTTTGAATGTGCTCATCAGGTATGATTTCTATTTGGGAAAATATGCCTGGGAATGTTCAAAAGAGGAATCTCTTTTACTGATATGAATAATGCAGAATTTGGGTTCATGACTAGGAACTGTCATTTACTTCACCGATTATTAGTTTTGAAGATGTTGCAACTGTGGAAAGAGAATGTTTTCTCTCTGATTGAGATTAGGCATCTGAGTTATAAAGTTTGAATTTTGTTTTCTGTTTCAAGATCAAAATACTGCTGTATTCCACCTTTTTTTTCTCATGGGACTCTGAAAAGTTATATCCCGTGTACTTATATATAATATATATATATATATATATATTTATATGATCTTTGAAATGTTTCAGATACATTTCATGAGGTGAGAAGCAAACGTGAGAGAAAGAAAGAGGTACATTTCTTCTTTGTTTTGGATCCCTTCTTAGCAATCCAATTGTGGCCTTGGCTTTTCTGTTTTAGAAACATGATATTTCACTTCATGTAGCTACCCTTAATTTTTCTGTGTATCATTTCCTCTGCCAGCTTACATCCTTGCCTTTCTCTTATGCCCTATGTGTACTTCGTATTGCAGAATTTGGTGCCAACCACACAAGAAAGGGGCAGGAATGCTCGAAGGCATTTTCCTTCAAGTTACAGTGCTCATCGTAATATATTTTCTTTTATAATACTTCTAAACTTCTAGAAAAAAATTCCTTGATTTAAGCTATTTGTTGATTTGCAGATGCCAGTAATGGAAGAACTGCAGCTTCTAAGAAGCAGACTGGAGCTAGTTCCAGAACTACAGTGCCCCCTCCTAACAAAGCATTAAACGACACAAAACCTTTTTCAATACAGTATTCATTCTTGTCATTTCTTCTCTGTCTTTAATACTTTCTTTGTATGTGGGCTCTTAAAGCATTGTATTCTTTTGTAGGGCTCCTAACTCTATTAGTCCTCAAAGTGGAGCCAGTATCCATAAAACTCAAGGTGCTCTCATCTCCCCTGTGAATAAGCAAGTCACGAAGGAACAGCCTCTCTCCAAGTCTACTTCTTCTGAGGATATTTCTGAGCTGGGTAAGTCTAAAGCAAGAACTGTTCCAGTGACTGTATCAGACTCCATTGTAGAAAACGATACTCAATATGCTATAAATGGAACTTCTCAGATCTCACAGAACTCAGAACCAGGTATAGTTGTTCTTCATCCATGTAGGTGCAGTCTGTAACTTAATTCTAGTTGTGTTGGGAATGATGCGGATAGATTGTTTACCGAGTTCAATTACAGCCTCCTATTTGATTCGGCCTATGTTTTTGTTGGAACAGTAATCAGGAGTGAAGCTGCAGCCAATATAGACAATAATCAATCGCTTCTCAAGTCATATGTTGGTGAACGACCACACGTTACATTTCCTGTCCACCTACAGGTTGCCAAAATGTTGGAAAATGGTCTGACATTTGGGAGCTTCGATTCCAATTTTGTGAAAGAAACATCTGCTGACAATGGCACTATTGGCTGTGATGACTCCAATATCAAGTCTTCTCATGGAACAGAGGCCTATGGGGCGTCACCTAGGTTTGGACTGATAGATAATTTGAGTAAATCTAACATTGTTGCTTGCTTCTTGTATAATATTTTGTAGTGAAACTTTATATGAAACTTGGTTTGCAGGAAAGACAAATCGACCTTTTCGCAAGAAAACGATCAAGAGATTTCAAGTTCAACATCTGAGACTGAGGTAACTTTGCAGTCAGATAAAACTGTTCACCTTGTAGAAGATTTGGAAGGAGATAAACTGAAGGAGGAGATTTTACCTATCAAAGACACTAATCTGGTTTGTTATATTCAAGAATCCCACTCAGTGTCTTTTTTCTCTTGTACATTTATTTTCAGCATCAAGCCATGTGATTTTTCTTGCCAGAAAATTTGAACACAACTCTCTTTAATATTATGTTGATAATTGCAGGCTTCAACTTCTGATGCTCCACCTATTTCCTATCCTGATCAGTATGCCATAGCAGCTTCTCAACAGCAAATGCACCTTTTTAGGCAACAATACCCTCTAAACTTTTTCCCTTACGGTCCTTATTTTCCACCCTTTTATGTGCCGCAACCATACATTCCCCAGTTCTTGAGCCCAAATGGGGTCCAACAACAGTCTTACTTACCTCCTGGAGATGATGCTCCAGCACTTCCAGGAGCTAAATTCCCTCTCACTCACAACAAATCAGGAAGCGACAATAGAAATTCTCTACCTACCACAATTCCACCCCCATATGATTCATACGTGTTTAACCACATCCCATCAGCAGCCACTATGAATTCGTCCCACAAGGAAGAAAAGAAAGAAAACATATACACAACTGGACCACTGGTTAGTTTCTCTCTGCCTCTGGGGTCATTGCATCTTATGCTATAGTTCTCTAAACAGGGCTCAATGTATATATTGGTTGGACAGAATCTAGCCAATCTGCAGGCCAATCCGATGTACAACTTATCCCTTCAGGGCCACCCATTAGCTTTCCCGAACGTGCAGGCTGGGTTCCCGGGAATATACCAACAAACACAGCCCATACTGCCGGCTCCTGCGATATCTGCCATTACTGAACCTATAGGACTCTCGCACCTAACGAATCAGCAACGTCAAGCTGCTCTAATGAATTTGGGAAACAATTACTAGGTCAAGGAGAGTTTCTAAAAAAGATGCATAATCGGATTGGTAAGAGATTTAAAAGTCTGAATTTTTGAGTGATTTTGTGTGTACATACTTAGGATACGTCAAGAAATTAGTGTGGCATTTTGACAAGGGGATAAGAGTATTGGTGCCTTTTTTTTTGTGAAAACCACAAACAACTTCAAAAGATCCATGTGTAATAGTTTCAGACATTGATATATCTCATTTTTCTGTAATTCTTCCGAAGTTTACAGTCTAAACAAGTGATCAGTTTATCTGCATTTATTCTCATACGTGACGAATGTAATCGCCAATGAGCAAAGCCAAATCGATAAATTAAGGAAGAGTCTCCAATTCACTCATGTTTTCTTCAAGTCGATAAAAATGTATATTGACTTTTAACCAATTAGATAAGTTATGAAACTGATTTGATTGCAAGTCAACAAATTCTTAGTTAAAGGAACTGAAATTCAATATAATACAAAAACATTGAAAGAATGTGGTCTACCAAATCAACACCCTGATAAATAGAGAGAAAAAGAGAACACAAAAAGCAAGAAACTTTCAGGTTTGGCACAGTTGATCCACACACTTCTTCCGTTATATAACACAAGCCACAATTAAGATCAATATCTTGCCTCACAAGAATACAAAACATGGAGATCAGAAGATCAACAGAAGAAGTCGAAGATAATCATGTAATGCAGATTTCAGGAAGCAATGGCATAGTTCACAATATGGAGTTCATGTCTCAAGCTTACCTCAGAAACCAGTACTCATCCGAAATCGACATCCACGAAGAATTTGCTTCTTCTGTTCCTGACGAGGATGCTCCTCTTCCCATCTTTCTCAAGGTTTGTCTTTCTCTTTCGCTTTCAGTTTCCTTCTTGGAGACAAAGCTCATTGGTTTTTGGTTATTTTCTTAATCTGTAGTTTGAAGATGTAGAGTATAAGGTGAGAAACAACAAATCTAGCTCAGGAAACCTGGTGAAAACAATGGTTTCAAAGGTAACCCATACGAGTCCAGATCCAGATGGGTACAAGCACATTTTGAAAGGCATAACAGGAAGCACGGGTCCTGGCGAAATTCTTGCACTAATGGGTCCTTCAGGTAGTGGCAAAACAACTCTCTTGAAGATAATGGGAGGAAGATTAACAGATAATGTCAAGGGAAAGCTTACCTATAATGACATACCTTACAGTCCGTCCGTTAAGAGGAGGTCAGAACCTAACACGTGTGCAAAGTTGGATACTTCTTGCACCTGAACCATACTATGATGTGCTAACCTTTCATTGATCCTCAGGATTGGTTTCGTGACACAAGACGATGTTCTGTTGCCACAACTTACTGTGGAAGAGACCTTGGCATTTGCTGCGTTTTTGAGACTTCCAAGTAGTATGAGCAAGGAACAGAAATATGCTAAAATAGAGATGATCATCAAAGAGCTCGGCCTTGAAAGGTACACTTCTTAAACATTTTCTGTAGCTGGATTGTATAATTTATGGAAATCATAGTGAGAACTCGTAGACTTGCTTCGAACATGTGCGTTATGATGTCTAGATGCATTCTTGTAAACACTGAACTTAATTTTTTACTGAAACAAACCATGAAAGATGCCGTCGCACAAGAGTTGGAGGAGGTTTTGTCAAAGGAATATCAGGTGGAGAAAGAAAGAGAACAAGTATTGCATACGAGATTCTTGTAGATCCTTCTCTTTTGCTTCTGGACGAGCCAACTTCTGGACTTGACTCCACTTCTGCCACCAAACTTCTTCAAATTCTGCAAGGAGTAGCTAAGGTATTAGCAGTTCTTTTAACGGCAAAAATACTACTACCAAAGTTTTTGAAAGATACGAAAGAAAAAGATTCAATTTGTCTTTTGCAGGCAGGAAGGACCATCATCACGACAATTCACCAACCATCAAGCAGAATGTTTCACATGTTCGACAAGCTCCTCCTGATATCAGACGGGCACCCTTCCTTCTATGGCAAAGCCAGAGAATCTATGGACTATTTCTCATCTTTGAGAATTGTACCTGAAATTGCAATGAACCCAGCAGAGTTCTTGCTAGACTTGGCAACCGGACAAGTTTCGGACATCAGTTTACCGGAGGAACTATTGGCTGCCAAAACTACCGAACCTGATTCTGATGACGTAGTAGTGAAAGTAAGGACCATATTAAGACATAGACTATACTCTTGTGTATTAAAACTTATAATGGGACTTAAAACTAGTGTTATGATTTGCAGTATTTGCAACTAAGGTACAAGACAGACTTGGAGCCTAAAGAGAAGGAAGAAAACCATAGAAATAGAAAGGCCCCAGAGCATCTTCAAGTAGCAATTCAAGTGAGAAAGGACTGGACGCTTTCATGGTGGGATCAGTGCTTGATTATTCTCAGAAGAACATTCAGAGAGCGGCGTCGTGATTACTTTGATAAGCTAAGGCTAGTTCAATCACTTGGCGTGGCCGTTCTGTTGGGTCTCCTCTGGTGGAAATCAAAGACAGACACGGAGGCGCACCTCAGGGACCAAGTAATGAAACTGCATAAGTTTTGAGATTTTGCTAAAGTTTTAAGCCTCCTAATTATTTGGTAAGCTTGTCTGCAGGTTGGTTTGATGTTCTATATCTGCATCTTCTGGACATCTTCATCTCTCTTTGGAGCAGTATATGTGTTCCCCTTCGAGAAGATCTACTTGGTGAAAGAAAGAAAAGTAGAAATGTACAGACTAAGCGTGTATTACGTATGCAGTACACTATGTGATATGGTGGCACACGTTTTATACCCGACATTCTTCATGATCATTATCTACTACATGGCTGGATTCAGAAGGACATTCCCCTGCTTCCTTTTCACAGTGTTGACAATACTATTGATAGCTATAACTAGCCAAGTAAGCACAGAAAAGCTTGATAACTTGTCTCTCCTTTCACAACATGTTTTTCATTCCAATGTAAGTGCAGGGTGCAGGAGAGTTTTTAGGAGCTTCAGTATTGAGCATTAAGAGAGCTGGTATGATAGCATCTTTAGTACTTATGCTGTTTCTTCTAACAGGAGGTTACTATGTTCAGGTACCACAACTTATAACTTGGATGGGATTACTCTTTCTAGTACATCATAAGAAAGGGCTACTTTTGAAATTTTACTGCTAGCTGCTAGTGCTCATAAAAAAAAGTGATGCGCTTTAAAACTTGAAAATGCAGCACATACCCAAATTCATGCAATGGTTAAAGTACTTGTCCTTCATGCACTACGGCTTCAGACTGCTTTTGAAAGTCCAATACTCAGCGGACCAGCTTTTCGAATGTGGGAGCAAAGGGGGCTGCAGGACGCTGCAAAGCTCATCATCCTTCGACACAGTCAACTTGAATGGCGGCTTACAAGAACTGTGGGTTCTGCTTGCCATGGCATTCGGCTACCGTCTGTGTGCATACTTCTGCCTTCGCAAGAAAATCAGCAATTGCCATCTTTGATAAACAAGATGTCAACTAAAATGACAAGAAATTCATGTAGCTATTCCGATTTTGAAGTAACGTATTGAAGATGATCATTAAAGTCAAGAGGCATAGCTTTTGATATGAACCAGAAAACTGTTGTTGTTTTAGTACAAAGACATCATAACATCAGACAGAATAAAAGCCTTTGTTCATAATCATCATACAAACACGTAGCAATATAAGACTATTCTTCAATCACTTCATGTATCTCTGAAGGAATTTTCTGTGGAAGTCATTCCTGATTGTATCATTGATGAAGCGTTTAGGTGCTTTCATTTCACCACGTGCCTGGTTCTTAAATACAACATCATCATCCCACCTGAAAACCGCAAAACAATTTTAAGCATCCGTCTCCAATAACTATTGTAATCCAAAGATTCACTGAAAACAAAGATTTTAAAAAGCTGCTAACCTTCTTTTCACACTAAAGGAAGTTGGAGCGTTGAGCAGTGGGTTTCCTTTGAGAAGTTCCTCTTCCTTGGCGTTTAACTCTTCCATCTGCTGCTGCTTCTCCTGGAAAATGTCATGATACATATATTACCAAAACATATTTTGCTTGTGTTTAATGAAACGTTATCCCATTGATGTTATAATAGTAATCTGAGCATAAATAGCACAGACAAGAACAACATTACCTTCCTCAGCCTCTCTTCCACTCTTTCTTTCTTTATCTGATCGAGTTCAGCCATAAGTGCTTCAGTATCGTCCTCGTCATCATCGTCACTTTCGTCATCACTAACAAACAACAAAATCGTAAGATACTTTGCAGGAATTAGAGAATTGTGAGTCAACATAGAAAGTAAAAACTATCCAAGGAAAAGAACCATGAGACAGTTTACTCAACATCTTCTATAATAATCAGATGGAAAAGAAAAGACTTAAAGCTAGGCCTAGGTAACAGCCCCAACCTTGATACACTTTAGCCAAATTTAAAGCACAACAAATACAGAACTACGAAGAGGAAGAAAAGAAAATGAAAGAGATGAAGAATAGGTACCTGTCATCGTCACTTTTGATATCAACATCAGAATCATCAGCATCTACACTGCGAGGAACAATCCGATCTTCAGGATCCCTTTTGGAACCTAAACACAGGACATCCAAGTTAGGGAACATATGATCAACAAGAATTACGTGACACAAATAGCAATTATCACCGACAGTGAAATGAAGAGAAGGAAAAAAAGGCTTTCTCTAACCATCCAGTAAAAGCTGGCTTCCTCTTCTGCGATCTCTATCATCTAATAACAAAACAATACATCATTAGTACAGATGCAGTCAGAAAAAGGTAGAGGCTAACAAATACATAGTGAAAAAGCTTGGAATTTAATCAATCAAGCTTAGTTACCACTGTAAGATTTGTTTTTGGATGAGAAATGTCTCCTTTCACGTTCTTCCAGCTCATCGCGAAGGTTTATCTTCTGCAATTCCTCTTGAGTGTGTTGTCCTTCCCTCCTGCCAGAAGAAGAAAAAAAGCAGAGTACGTTATGATATATATATATATATATATATATATTCCCAAAGAAAAAAAGGATAGGTCTTTTTCTTCATAAAATACCAGATGACAAAATCCCTCGCACTCTATTGAAACCCTAAATATCTGAAGAATTTTGTCAATCGAAGATAAATTTGGATTGAATTCACAAGTAATCGGATCCCCGTCGAGTCAAGGAAGAGAACCAGTTTCCAAATCTTACCTTGGCTTTAAGGTTGTGTGAGCGGCGACATCGCGAGACGAATACTTCTGAGAAGGGCCGAAGATCCGAGCACCACCTTGCTCGTTACCTCCCTTGGCGGGAGCCCACGTCGGTCGTGCTGCAGTCGTCATCTTCAGAAAAAAGCCCTAATTCCAATCAGAGAGAGAGCGAGAGGGAATCAACCAAGATCGAGAGAACTCCAACGCGTTGAGAGAGGAGAGGAAGTAATAAAAAGAAAATATAAGCCTTCAATTTATATATTTTTAATTTTTTCTTCCCACCTTCAATTTAACGATCCCTGGTTTACGCTTTTGTTAAACCGACCTTAAGTACTGTAATCGTTTTCCTTTTTTGTTGATCGACCTTCATTAACTCTCTCTTTTTTTTTCTTATCACACTAGACAAATCCAAATAATCAAACTTCTGTAATAATAATAAAAAACTTATACGATGATTACAGTGTATGTTCAGTTGTCTACATGTATCAAAAAAACACAAGTGGTCGATTAATTGATTTTTTCTAACTTTGAACAAGACTAACAAAGTGACATTTCTCCTAGTTATAAGTTTACAGATTTTCACAGTTACAAAGAGAGAACTAGATTCTTCTAACACTTGACCAAACAACCTTCTTTTGACGATGATCTCGACTTTGACTTGAGCCCTTCCTTTGTAGAGGGTAATGATTTCGCACACATTTTCGATTCTGCCAACACCCTACTCGCTGCTTTACGCCCTCGTTTAAGCTCTGCATCTACCACAATCGTAGCCTCTTTAGCCATCTCAGCTTTCTTCAATGCATCCTGTGTTGCAGCTTTTATATCTTCAATCTCTTTCTCACTCATCTTTAGTGTCTTCAGTGTTTCATCTCTGCACGCTCTTAAAGCTTTTGTCTCAGTCGATTCACCACCACCACTTTCTTTTATTTCAGCTGATCTGAGTTCAGATTCTAAAACCAAAGTTTCCGCAACAGTTAATCGCTTCATGGCGCGTTCCTCTGCTGCTTTTGCTTCTTCAGCCTCGACAAGAGCAATCTTGAGCTCTTCTTCTACCATCACGAGTTCTCTCTTTGCATTCTTGGCTTCCTTCTTCAGCTCCTTAATGGCTTGATCCCTCTCTCTTTGCTCATTCTCTTTAAGCTCAATATGTTCTTTCTCCACTTTTTCAAGCTCTTGCTTAAGAGACTCCATTAACATGCACAATTCACTCTCTTCTTCAACTACTCTATGAAGAGATTCCTTAGCAAAGCCTAGCTCAGAAGTCACAACTCTTACACTACTACTCAAATCTAAATCTCTATCATCATTTCTCAAATTCTGCCTAATTATCAACTTCTGATTAAGATGCTCAACCGCTTTCTTAGCTTCCTCAAGCTCTAACAAAGCCTCAATCTTGGTCTTTTCAGCATTATTGATCTCGTCTTTCAACTTGTTAATCTTTCTATTCCAGAGACAGAGATTTGTCTCCTCCACCACAACTCCCTGCAACTACAACCAAATAGAGTCTTAAGAAAATCTATCACACCAAGAAAAACATTGTAAATATAGAAAGAAAGAAAGATGTATAATATTAATACCTGATCTTGCCTCTTGCCAAGATCTTTTCCTCCATAAATCCCAGAGTCAAAGAGCTTTACCGCATCTTTAACAGTGTGAAAAGTAGCCATTCACTCCGAAACGAACCAAATCTGTTAATGGGAAAAACTTTAAAGGAGCAATGTCCTGAAAAGAAACTACCCTTTTTCATTCACAGATAAATTAAAAGAAAAAAAAAAAAACCAAGAATGGAAAGGTACAGTGCATTATACCTTAATAATGGAAAGAGGAAAGAGATTAAGAGAGCAGCTTCGTCTCTAATGCTCACGTGTCACGTTCGTGCAATGCTACTGTAGAGAGAGATCACGGGTCTTTTTTTCTTTTTTAAAGTTTTTATCTCTGCGCTGCACGTGAAGTGTCTACTGAACATAACACAAACTTGTAGATTGTAAACCGAAATAGAGTACAAATTTGCAATTTTGAAAGAGGATACATGAATTAGCACTAGAATCGTTGAATTTTGAACTTAAAATAACAAATAATTGCTTACTAATCGCAAAACTGGGGGAGAGAAGATACCCGAGCAACAGTAGCAGCCACCGTCGCCTGCCTGCAACAGAGGTTTACTTTATTTAAAAAACGAAAAAATTAGAGAAGAAGACTATTAAGATAACTTCGATTTTACCCCTCAGTTAACTGTTTAGAAGGCTGGCGAAATGTGGGCTTTGGGCCTTTTAGTAGCTGCTTCGATACCCATCCAGAGACACCCTCCTTGTGAAGAAGAGGGTTTCTTCTGAAAGTACGATAAAGTTTTGTAATCCCTGACCCTGGAGGTTAGCTCCAGCAGTATACGTTAGAGCAGAGCATCCATGGCGCAATTGCTCTCATTTCGAGTTCATCTCTCTTCGGAAACACAGAAAGCATCTACAGATTCCTTCAAGCGAACCGACAAGACTCCAAAACACTTTTCTCCTGGTAGAAGAGGTAAATGGTTCTGTACTGTACTTTGTTTCTTTGTAAAATCATGGCAGTATCGACGTTATTTTGCCTTGTTCCATCCTCAATATCACTCGGAAAATTCTTAATATGCAGGTCCTATGGCTCCGCCGCGGAAAACCCAGAATCTTAATTTGGAGGTTTCTCCACATAGAGCTGGTAAAGTAATCCATTGCTTCAGTTACCACTCTTATCATTGCCTGAGGAGTGATACTGTTCCACTGAAAATGACATAGAAACCTGTCGTTTAGCGTAGTTCGTTCTTTTAGAGTCTTTGTACCAATACTCCGATTGAGTTTTCCTCATATCTTGTAACAGTTTCTGTTTGTGAAAATTTAAACAGCTTCTGCAGTCAGATTGATGAGAATTGAGTATGGAGGTGCGTTTGCGGATCTTTTGAATGAGAAAGGAAAAGGGTCTGGGAGCAATGAGATGAGTTATGTTGAAAGAACAATTGGTTTTCGGACTCGCGATTTGGATGACCGGGATCTTCGACTGGTTAGTGCTGACACTCCCATCTTGTTCTAGGCCATATTTATTACAAACCTTGGAGACTGAGGATACACGCAAAGACTTCTTACAATTGGGAAAACCTGTGATTTCCTAAAAGTCAGTTATCTTCAAACAATTAGGTTACAGATGTTGTTGGAGGAACTATACGATGGAGGAGGTATCTTGATCATTTGATTGGTTCCCTTTGCCATAGCGAAAGAACATTTCGAAATATGGAACCTCTTCTATTGCAGGTATCAATTCTCTTGTGAATTATGTCTGTCTCGCTCAGGCTTTGCTGACTGCAAGCAAAAGGGTAAAACTTATTGCCCCTTTCAAACCTTAAAACCTTGTTCTCTGTTGTAGATTCTCCGCATTGGTGTCTATGAGATTATTAAGCTTGATATGCCGTCATATGCTGTTGTAGATGAGGTATAGCCTGGTCTTTTCTTATTTCTGGCTGTGATTGCACCCTTTGCCCCAAAAGTTTGAAACGCATATTTGTCTAAAGCTTTGCACTAGTTTTCTACTGATTTTCTTTCTAAATTTATTCTATGAATAGGTCCAAAGCTTTTGGGTCTTTGCACCCATTAAGCTAAGCACCAAATAGCCTTAACCTTCATCTGCATAATTTTTTTCTACTGACTTACTGGGGTCAAGGATTTCATCTGATGTCTTTCTTCTATATCTTTATTGTTTATTCACTCATTTGTAGAACGTAAAGCTTGCAAAGGTTGCCCTTAGACCTGGTGCTGGAGATTTTGTTAATGGGATTCTACGTAAGCTAGTCTCTCTTAAGGTCTCTCTTTCTTAACCTTTTTTCCATTTTTCTCTCAAGTTGAACTTAATCAAACAAGCTTAAGCTTAAATGAATTCTGACGTAGATCTTTAGGAAAAAGACGCCCTTCCGTTACCCAAAGTGGAAGGGGATGATCGTGCACAAGCACGTGCACTTGCTACTCTTCATTCACATCCTGTGGTAAGTTTTTATAGCTATAGCCTCATCTTTTCTTGCGATTTCAGTATGAAGCTACAGCTATTTGATTATGTGAAACTGAAACTTTGAACTTGTGAGGCTCCTAGATTACTTGGTTTTAGCTATGAGAATATCTGTGTAGTGTTGATCGACCGCAATGATGCCTCATTCCTGGTTAACGAAAGAAACGCTCATTTCCTTTCCTTTCCTTACCCAGTGGATGGTTAGGCGATGGGTAAAGTATCTTGGGTTGGATGAAGCCACAAAGCTAATGACATGGAACAATAGTGATCCTGGGTTTAGCATAAGGTTTATCTCCAGAATTTATTTTGCCTTCACAGAATAACAAATAACTTATTAACTGTCAGGCAAATAATACTTTTTCTTTTGATATCAGGGCTAATACGGGAAGGGGCATTACTAGATCAGACCTTGTGGAGCAGCTAAACAATTTAAAGGTATTTTTCTTGTCTGAAAGCAGTTTCTAGGATATTTGCCGTTTGATCTTTCACGTTCTGTTCTTAAGTGGAATCATTGAGTTTGTATAAAAGCAGGCACACAATTGTCAAATACTTTTTTTTATATATATACTTCAGTTATGGGTTCCCTATGCTGCAGGTTCCGCACGAGCTTTCCTTACATTTGGAGGAATTTGTCCGCATCAAAACAGGCTTGCAGGTGTTTATAATGTAACCGTGTATTATCCTCTTGTTGCCAATGTTTTTGAATCCTCGTTTCTTCTGGCTTATTCCTTGCTTTTTATTGCTGATAAACTTCAAAATTGCTCATTGGCCTCTTCTTTGACAGACCATTGTGCAAGCTGGTTTACTCAAAGAAGGCATCTGTTCTGTGCAGGATGAGAGTGCAGGTCAGTTTTGCTTTCGTACTTGAGAAAAGCTACATTCTCCTCTCATATCCTTTCCTTTCGTTGTTTTGATATCTACATATCTTCCTCATCTGGTACTGCAGGACTAATAGTCTCAGTGGTCAAACCTCAGCCAGGCGAGAGGATATTAGATGCATGTGCTGCTCCTGGAGGGAAGACCCTATTCATGGCATCTTGCTTGAAAGGCCAAGGTAATATTACAAAGGCTCGCTTTCCTTATATCTTACCCTTTGTTGTACATCAATGTTGGATTAGATAATCTACTTCCGACTTAGACAATTTTCCTACTATACTTAACTGATTCCATCCTCAAAGTGACAAGCTCACATTGGCTATAGGTATGATATATGCTATGGATGTGAATGAAGGACGGCTAAGAATTCTTGGCGACACAGCAAAATCACACCAAGTTGATGGACTTATCACAACCATTCATTCCGATCTCCGTGTATTCGCTGTAAGTTAAAACAATTTGAGTAGCTGAACTTCCAAGTTTGTAGCTACCCACATGCTCACTTCCGACTTAATGTGTTTTAGGAAACCAACAATGTACAATATGATAAAGTTTTGCTTGATGCCCCATGTTCTGGACTCGGTGTCCTCGCCAAGGTTAACATGAAAAGTTTTATGTAACTGTTTCCTCAGCAAAATTTTCGGTGCTAGTTGAATCGACCTGATCTGATTAACCTGTTCCTTTTTCTGTGTTTGTAGAGAGCAGATTTACGCTGGAACCGTAAACTTGAGGACATGGTAGAACTCACAAAACTGCAGGATGAGCTTCTTGATTCTGCTTCCAAGTATACACTCTGTACATGCTTTTTGATCAGTCACTCGATTAATTGTGAATAGTCAATAGAAGACCTATCTGATACTCTTTTCTGTGACGCTTCTGCTTGAAATCCAAAAGACTAGTGAAGCACGGTGGGGTCTTAGTGTACAGTACTTGCTCTATAGACCCTGAAGAAAATCAAGGAAGGGTCGAAGCATTTCTCCTAAGACATCCTGTAAGATTCTTTATAATCCGTTTTGCTTTCATTTAGATGTTGATATCTAACCTGTAGTTTCTCTGTTTTCACAGGAGTTCTCCATAGATCCAGTAACCAGTTTCATACCGTCAAGTTTTATAACCTCGCAAGGCTACTTTTTATCCAACCCAGTGACACATTCCTTGGATGGAGCATTTGCAGCTCGTCTGGTTCGAGCCTTATGACGTTAAAAGCTAAGCTAAAGTAAGCTTTCTTCTCAGTTCCTCCAGAAAGAGCGTTTTGAGTTCCATCGTGTCTCTGATGAGACGAAAAGATAAAGAGGATAACATCTTTTTTCGTGCTTCTTACATGTAGAGTTCGATCTTAATGAAAGATGTGTAAACTTGTAGCGATGCAGAATTGTTTGTTGATGTGTGTAGACATAATATTAAATTATGGATTACCAACTCAAAACCAATTAGCAATGAGTAAAGAAGTTCTTCTCTTATATATAATAGATTAGAACCGTCCTAACATCCGATGTGGGACAAACATCATGCTACAAACAATAGAAAGAGAATGTCTCGCCCGTTTGGATGAGCTACAAACGGTGTGTTGTGTAGCTGGATTTGTTGATTTGTCCTCGGTGTGTTGCGATCATCTTTGAAAGAAAGTACTCGAGTATTCTTTTTTAACAAAACATCCCAAAAATAATAGAGCTTCTTACCATTAACGTATCGAATCCCTCATTTCATCCATTTTCATCGTTCCCTTTCCTCTTGAAACCCTAAAACGACGAAAATCTCTGTAATCTCTTGAGCGTTCTTTGCCTTCACCGTTAGAAGAAAAATTCCGGCAAGAAGTTTGCCTAAAGTACGCAATCGTGATTTTCATTAGTAACACTCTCTTTTACAAACTACGGCTCAATCACTTTCTAACATTTTATTTTCTTCGATATGTCTCTGTTAAGGTCGGAGATGGTGAGTTGGGTGTTCCCAAATCTTCGTATGAGACCACTTGAAGAGGATGTGGAAAAACCAGATGAAGATGATACATGATATGCAGCATTTGGGTCGGCGGAACCTGGGCTTGAAAACGAAAACCCTGAAGGTGGAAACAATCTGTCGGAAGGAGTTGAAAATGAGACGCCAGAAGCTGTTGAAAACGAAGATCTTGAAGCAGTGCAAGCCCAGAATCCGGAAAGAGAGGAAGATTCGAGTGAAGAAGAAGTGTCTGATGATGATGACAATGTAAGTATTTCGTTTATTATTACTTTTAATGGTGTTTGGTGTTTGATCTTACGTCTGAGTACAGAATCTACTAGAATAAAATTGAGATTTGGTTTCGTTGATTGGTGTATTTGTGTAGTTTGAAGCTAAGATTTATATTGTTGTTTTCTATAAAACTAAAATGAAACTATTATTATTGTTGTTTGATATCGTGTAGACCAAAATAAGATTTGGTATAAACTAGTTGATAGATTTGGTTTTAAGAAATTGTTTATAGTTGATTGATAGCTTGTAGAAATGGTTTGATATGTTCTCGATGTATATATTTGTTAAATTGAAGCTGATTTTTCACTCCGTTGCTTTGACAAGGATACTGGAATTGTATTGTTGTCTGGTGTATTCATGCTTTGAAAAACTGCTTTGGTGTTTTGGTAAAGATTATAATGTGCAGATATTGTTGTCTGGTGTATTGTGGTAGTATAAAACTAAGATTTGCTTTCGTTGATTGGTGTATTTGTTGAGTATGATGCAAAGTTTGGTATTGTTGATTTTTTATAATGCTGACATGAAACTAATATTATTGTTGTTTTATATCGTGTAGATTAGTTTA
>OVBA01001834.1:0-39329 GCA_900406435.1 Lepidium aucheri
ATCTTGACTCTTATCCTCCAATGAGAGTTTAATGGTTTAATAGCCGAAACAAGAGTAAACACCATTTTTTTTTGCTTTACTCGTTTTTGTGAAAGTAATGTGGCTTTTTTTGGGTATCGAGAACTACTTCATCAACAGCATATATATATATATATATATATGATACTTCCTAAACTATCATAAACATAAACATGGTAATTTACATTAATTTTTATGACAAATTTCAAAAATTTACCAATAAATTCGGAAATTTACTAATAAATTTGTCATTAATACAGAATCAACCTTAATTAATATATAATCAACATAATTTTTAACAATAAATTCGGTATAATGATGATTTCTACAAACATGGTAATTTACATAAATTTTTATTACAAATTTTGGTATTATTCTATAATTTTTGGAATATATTATAAGAGAGTATAATATGGTAATCTCGGATTAATTTTGGCGATACACTCATTAACTAATACCATATTTTTGGAATTTATGTATTAATTTTTGGAACAAATTATTTATATCAAAAATATCAGCATTAATTTAATATGAGAATATGGTATCCAAAATATCAGCAGTACTTATTCTGAAAATATCATGTAATTTTCAAAAATTGACCAATAAATTCGTCATTAATACAGAATCAACCTTAATTAATTCATAATCAATATAAATCTTAACAATAAATTTGGTATAATGATGATTTCTCCAAACATGGTAATTTACATAAATTTTTATGACAAATTTCGGTATTATTCTATAATTTTCGGAATATATTATAAGAGAGTAAAATATGGTAATCTCGGATTAATTTTGGCGATACATTCATTAACTAATACCATATTTTTGGAATTTATGTATTAATTTTTGGAACAAATTATTTATATCAAAAATATCAGCATTAATTTCATATGAGAATATGGTATCCAAAATATCAGCAGTACTTATTCTGAAAATATCATGTAATTTTCGAAAATTGACCAATAAATTCGTCATTAATACAGAATCAACCTTAATTAATTCATAATCAATATAAATCTTAACAATAAATTCGGTATTATGATGATTTCTCCAAACATGGTAATTTACATAAATATTTATGACAAATTTCGGTATTATTCTATAATTTTCGGAATATAATATAAGAGAGTAGAATATGGTAATCTCGGGTTAATTTTGACGATACATTCATTAACTAATACCATATTTTTGGAATTTATGTATTAATTTTCGAAACAAATTATTTATATCAAAAATATCAGCATTAATTTCATATGATAATATGGTATCCAAAATATCAGCAGTACTTATTCTGAAAATATCATGTAATTTTCGAAAATTGACCAATAAATTCGTCATTAATACAGAATCAACCTTAATTAATTCATAATCAATATAAATCTTAACAATAAATTCGGTATAATGATGATTTCTCCAAACATGGTAATTTACATAAATTTTTATGACAAATTTTGGTATTATTCTATAATTTTTGGAATATATTATAAGAGAGTAGAATATGGTAATCTCGGATTAATTTTGGCGATACATTCATTAACTAATACCATATTTTTGGAATTTATGTATTAATTTTCGAAACAAATTATTTATATCAAAAATATCAGCATTAATTTCATATGATAATATGGTATCCAAAATATCATCATTACTTATTCTGAAAATATCAAGTAATTTTCGGAAATTTACCCATAAATTCGTCACTAATACATAATCAAACTTAATTAATACATAATAATCAACATAAATCTTAACAATAAATTCGGTATAATGATAATGATTTCTCCAAAATACCCTACTAAAAATAAAAAAAGAGTGGTATTTCAAGTAAATAAGCTATCTTTTCAAGGGCAATTCTAAAAATTGCTATCCTTTTATTATATAAGAGATAATCCAATTATCAGTTAACTTATATGTATTAACACATAACATATGTGTTAATCAAATAATAATACAATCAATCGAATCAATTAACTTTAAATAAATTACTTACGCGATACATATATGTTTTGCATACTAAAATATATAATAACCACAAAACTTTTATTTGTAGTTTGCTGCCTGTCCATCATCTCATCAGATTTTTCAGTAGCCAAAGATGATGACCTGATAACCGTATAACTATGCCTGAATATGAGTCAGAATATGATTATTGAAGATTTGTGCTTGCACCCCTAGTGTAGAACTTGGCACAAATCTGTGTCTTTGCGTATTGATTCTGTTTATTTCTGTTATGTGTACTTAGTTTTGAATTAGGTGTCCTCAAGCAGCAAGTTCTTCAACTGGTTCTAATGATATATGCAAACGAATCAGTTTACTTCAAATAAGTTAGTTATTCAATATATTTTTGTTTTGCATACATATAACTGTGTAGTTTTCTAACTAGTTCACAAAGGTCGTCGAGTTGGCACATAAATTTTTTGTTAATGAATCTTCGTAAACAACATATAACTATGAAGACTTCTAACTTGTTAAAGCATCTATTTGGCAGAAAATATTGTTTGATTGCAGTTAATATTTCTGTTATCATATAAATTTTCTCCCAGATAATAAAAATATTTAAATAAATAGATACATAATAAAATATTTTTTAGCTATATATAATAATATGTAAAGAATAAGGTTTGACAATTGGGCCATTAAGGTTAGTTTGGTATTAACCCTGTATGTGGGCCATGTTATTTCTTAAATTACAAGAATGTTATGTTAAAGATGTATTTATGATATTGAGTTAATTTACTTTTGATTCTATACCAATTCAAAATCAGTCTTTAGCTTTTTTTATAAAGAAATCAGTCTTTAGTTATATCTTAAAGCGGGAAACACTTTCACTTTGATCGTGTTATAATAACCCTAAAAAAAAGCTTAGGGTAGGTTTCGTTATAAATTTTTATATACAAATTAAAAATTAATAAAGATTTAATAAAAAAACTCTAAAATAGCTAAAATTTAATAAAAATATATATCGGTTACAAATTCGGTTATTGATTCAATTCTGGTTCTGGTTAGGATTCATTTTCCGGGTACATAGATTTAGCACATTCTGGTATTTTGTCAGATTTTCTTCATCTAATTCGGTATTTTTGTTATTTTGATTTAAGACTTATTCGGATATTTTTATTTTTTGGGTAGAATTTGGTTTGGTATGGATTGAGTTTGGGTTTGGGTAATTTATATTAAATTTCAAAATTAAGATAGATTTAATAAAAAATCTCTTACATTTAGTTTTTGATTTGGTTCCGATTTGGGTCTGAGTTTAGTTTTTTAAATACATAGATTTAGGATCTACTGGGTTATATTATCGGGTTTGGCTCATGTTCATTTCCTATAATTCACATTGATTTTGGTTTAGGTTTTGGCTCTCTAAAAAACCTGAAAAACAATTTACAAAATATCAACATAGGTCTAAAAACCAAATGAACACGATTTTAAAAAATAATCAAGTCTCACACAATAGCATGACTATAATCCTAGTTATATATTAAAGCGGGAGATACTTTGATTTTCGACGTGTTATAAACTAAAGGATAAAATTATTATAACTATCTTTACAAAATAAGATTAAGATAAAATCAGTTATAGATTAATATATATAAATTCAAAACTAATAAATATTTAATAGAAAAAATTCTTTAAAAAACTAAAATTTAATAAAATACATCGACTATAAATTCGGTAATTAATTTGGTTCTTGTTCGAATTTGAATTTGATTTTTCAGGTACATAGATTTAGTACACATTCTGATATTTTGTCGATGGTTTATCTAATTAGATATTTTGTTTTATTTTTTTAGTTAACTTATTCAGATATTTTTAAGTTTTAGATAGAGTTTGGTGCGGTATAGATGGAATTCGAGTTCAGATATTTTTACATAAAAATTCAAAATTAAAAAAATATTTTAAAGAAATGCTTTAAACTTTGGTTCTTGATTTAGTTCTAGTTCGGGTTTGGTTTCAATTTTTCAAACACATACATTTAAGACTTGGGATATTTTGTGAGGTTTGATCTGGTTCAGTTCTTCTACTTCAGTTTGATTTTGGTTTGGGATTGGGCATCTAAAACAATATCTCAAAAAAAATATTCAAAATATCAACATTGGTCTAAGAATCAAATAAACAGAAGTTAAAATAAATAATAAAATTCAGCGCTATAGCTAAAATTTGGCTTTGATATGGTTCAGATTTAGTTTTTTGGATATACAGATTTAGTATACATTTGAATATTTTGTCGGGTTTAGTTCTTCTAATTCATATAGATTTTGGTTTGGATTTCGGGCTTTTAAAACAACATTTCGAAAACAATATTCCAAAATATTAACACAGATTTAACAACCTAAATAAACACAACTTAAAAATAATTAAATTATGTATTATAACAAAGGTATAATCTTAGTTATTCTATTATTTTTGGAGAGAATTGAGTCCATAAACGATATTTATTTATTCCGTTAAACGGTGGCAAGTTGAAACTATCTTACCAATTGGCTCGTGTTACACTCGCTTGTAGACTTTTTTAAGTGTTCATAACTAGACAAAAATATCTTCTTCTTTTTGTTAAAAATATCTTCTTTGCCACTGATTTCACCTTCACCAACAATCAATTTATCAGGTCTTTCACTCAGTTTAATTTCTAGAAGCTCCTTTTCATTTATTTCTGAATCTCCTTCACTTGTTTCTCGTCAACTAAATCATTCTTAAGTCTCTTATTCTTCAATCCTTACGTAGTCTCTTGTTCTTCAATCCTTATGTGTCTATTATCGACATTGAATCTGACAATAACATTGGAGCTTTTAAGGATTTAGAGTTTGTCGAGATCGAGATCTTAAGATTTACAGATCTTGTTCTTCAATATAACCGTTGAGAAAATTCTTCGTATACATTAATTTGGGGATTTAGGGTTTGTTGAGATTGAAATCTTAAGATCTAATTCAACATTGACCAATAAATTGAATGCCAACTATAAAAAAGTATAATCCAGATATTAAATGCAATAGAGATCTAGAAGATTCGCAGATCTGAAGAAGAACAAAACATTGGAAATGAAGTTGAAAATGAAGATTCCAAACGAAGACGACGATGTCATCTTTCCTTGTTCTCTTTTTTTTTTTTATTGTTTTTAATATCTTAATTTTAATAAACTAAAATGACATCGTTTACCTGTTTTATCACCAATTTTATTAAGCAAAACAACGTTGTTTTCATTCTAAACACAAAACGAAAACGCTAATTCAACGCACAGTAAACGTTTTTCAGATTCAGTTGCAGGCGTACTAATATAGTGAGTACTGAAAGTTCATGAATTAATACAAAAAATTAAAAAGTTCATGGCAGAAAATAAATAGCAAATAAGTACAGGTTTTTTTGTGAGAAATAAATAAGTAGAGGGGGGAAAATTCGTCAACCCTTTGTTCAAAAGTCAATACTGTTGGAACGGGTTCTACCACAAACAGTACTTAGAATCAAGGTTCCTGATCAAAAGAGTGGGAGAGAATGGGCAAGGACACTTGTGAGTTGAATTGGAGCAAGAGTAGTTAATTAAAGCGAGTAGAGATGATTTCCAACTAGGGTGTTCTTATTAGCTCGAAGTATGTCAAAAAGCCGATCTCTTTTTCAAAGGATTGCGCCTCTATTTATAGTTTATAAAGGGGGTTACATGTAGAGAAAATAAAGGAAGATTGTTCATAAGATTGAATCTGGTAAGATTCATGCTAGATTTACGGAAATTTTCCAGGTCGGAATAGGAAAATTTTCATTTCTTTGTTTTGGTGACATGTCATCCGACTTCTCTTCAAGTTCGAAGAACTTTCAAAGATGAGACTTTGCCGAGTTGATGATGATATCCGAGTTGAAGATTTGATGCTTGCAATCGCTTTGTTCTTTAGTATTTGACTCGTTGTTGTCCGTAGACCAAAGTGGGATCTTGGATCCACATCTAACAATTGTCCCCCCCAGACTCGGAAATTCTGGTGCCGAATTTCCGAGTCGATAGGTTTTCCAACTTCCAGAATATTCAGTCCACGTGTCAGTTTGTGAATGGGCTAGTCGAATAGTCGCATCGGTTTTACGCGAGTCATCATTGTGCAGCGAATTGGTATGTGCCTTTCTACTATAAATAGCGCTCCAGTTCTCTTCATACTTTTACTTTCATCCAAAATTTACGAGGTAATTTCTCTCTCTTCATTTCCTTTCTACTTTTACCGAGTTGCTTTATTATTTATAAGCGAGGTGTGCCGAGATGGAAAGAAGTAGTCCCAGTTCTACCTCTAGCTCTAGTTCTAGTTTTGAGTTTGCCGACTCTAGTCTTACTTCTGCTTCTAGTAGTAGCCGAACCCAGGATGGTGTAGAAATGTTTTTTGTAAATAGCCCAGGTAGTGACTTAGGTGATTGGCATGATGGACTTGATATTGGTCCATCCATTATAAATTTAAGGAGGCTAGAAAAGCTATTCTTCGCATGTCCCGAGATGAGGGAGGTCGAGATTTTCTACCATCATGATTCCCGTCCATGGAATCCTCTATAGGGCTTTTCGCCATTTATGACTGGTAGTTTATGGAAACCAAAATGTGGTTTCCAATTCCATATCTGCTTCCTTGGTACAACTTTGCTCGGAGGATCGCGATGACTCAACTCGGAGCTGTTGGGGTTGCAAACATTATCGGAGCACTAATTTTGGGAAGCGAAGCTGGAGTCAATGTCTCAACTCGACTTTTTGAAGAATTGACTGACTTCTGTGAGATTAAGGCCTCGGAAGGAACCTTTTTTGCCAGGTAAAAACCTGGTAATCAGTTTTTGGATTATCCAACTTCCAAAGTTTTGGGTTGGAAAAATTGTTACTTTTTCATTGGCCCTAACGAAGTCTTTCGTCCGTTAAGACCGTTAGAATTTCTTTCTCCTTGGATGAGAACTCCTAGTAGATTTCTAGGTGTTTGCTGATGAACTACTAGATTTTATCTCTTGGTTCCTTATGTTTGTTTTCTCTTCAGCAGTAAAACATTCGATGCCTTCTGTTCGCTCTCATCCGTCCAATTATCAGGCACTTCGAGATCATCTCTTCAGTACTCCTCGCTAGAAGGTCTCTTTTGAAGGACAGCTTCTCGTTACCAAAGGGGTAATCTATTATCCTCTTTATGAGTATCGCCTTTAACGTTCCAAATCTGGCTAATATTTTCTTATACTCGATGTCAACATGGGGGTTGATGATTTTGCTATGCCCAACATTTTTGCGAGTTTAGATGCCATCTTGGGAGGTACTCTAGCCTCTTCCGGTGGATTTAGCACTCCTCAACCTTCTGACTTAGTCCCAGAGAAGGATTCGGTAACTATGGCTTTGCCGACTGTAACTACTAAGGCTCCGACCACCAACTTGGAGTCTCGCATCATTGATACTCTAGCTGCTGAGAGTGCACCGACTACTAAGACAGCGCCGGCTGCTGAGGCAGCAGCTAACCTTTCTAAGAAGATTAGAAAGGTTTGTGCAAGCTCCCCAACTTCCAGTAAGAGGAAGTCATGATCTTTGACTAAGGCTAGGGATCTGGAATCTCTCAAATCCCCTTCTAATTCCTCGGTGCTGAAGAAGACCGAGAAGAAGAAGTCGGCATCCGAGTCTGCCATTAAAGATAACTTTTCTCAAAAGGTGTCTTTTACAAAGCGCTTAGGTGACAAGATGATTCACGCTGCTTGGTCATAACAGGTTAGGATGCTGTTACTAAGGCTGCTCAGAAGAAGGCAGCTAAACGCAAGGAGCTTTCTCCTTCTCATGAAGTCTCTTTACATAAAAAAGCAAATCTTCCAGAGACTTCCGTTTCTTGTATGCTCTGGAGGAATCGGCTCCTATTAAGGATTCCGAGATGGGAAGGGGCGACTTGATGCACTTCCTCAAGAACACTATCTAGGACTTTCCTCCCGTTCCCGAGATGCTCAACAAGAAGGAGTATGTTGAGACAGCAAAGTCGGCATTCTCGGTAAACCTTTTCTTTAGTTTTCATTTGCTTTACCTTGCTTCCAATTTTCTTATGCTGACCTGTTTCTCTTCTTTTATCAGTTTATTGCTCAGGTGAACTCGGTTTTTCTCGGGAAGGAGAAAACTATGGCCGCTGGTGCTGAGAGTTTTTGTCAGCTTGATGAAGTGATTAAGCAGTTAGAGGAATCTCGACAAGAGGCGGCAGAGGCGAAGTCGTCCTTAGTGGTGGTCCAGGGTGATTTGTCCTGAGTTACATCCGAATTTGAGGCAGAGCGCTTAAGATCCGGTAAGGAGATCGTTGCTATTAAAGAAACCTCGAAGTCTGTGACTGACCTCTGAGATGCGGCTTTCCAGGCGACCGAGAAGCAAAAAGCTGTGATTGCCTCTCTCTAAACTGGTACTAGCACCTTCAAAGGTGAGTTTGTATATCTTCATTCTTTTATAATTCAAAGTATTAATGAGTTTTATTCCAGCATCTTTCAACGAGCGCTTCAAGAGGATCTCGGACGGCTTCGACTTTCTGGGTTATAACCTGGACAATCGCCTATCATATGCTCAAATTTCTGGCGATATTAACATGTTCGGGGCTTCAATTCTTGCGAAGGCCAAGACGGATGTTAACAAAGAGGTTGTCATGAACTTGAATCCTGACGACTTGATTTCCCTGCCTTTCGATTTTTTCGAGTCTTTTCTCCTGGAGGAGACGGCTTTGGCCTGGAATGAGGTGCTGGCATTCAGAGTGGATCCAAATGAAATGGCTGATCATGTGACTAAGGATTGCCCGCAGGTTAGTATAAGGGATTTTGAAGTTGTCCATGTTCTAATTTAGAGTTTCGACTGGTATGGCTCAAACAAAGATATTTTTCTTAAAGGTAGCCGAAAAGGACGACTTGGTTGAAAAAGACAAATCTGCCATTGTGTAGGCCAAAACTATCGCCTTAGCTTAATTCTCTTTTCCCTCTTTGCTCTCTTCTTTTTTTAATGATGTAATTTTTCCTCCGAGAGAAGAAGTTTGTAAAACATTGCATTACGCTTTTAGAGTTTATAATTTTTGTTATTTTACTTATTTTATTATTTTCTTTGTTTAAAATTTCGAACTTTGTCTTGGAGTCTTTGGCTTTGACTGAATTTTTAGTTGGTTCGACTTATAATGATGCAAGGTTCAAGGTTCTGTGCGAGATTTTAATACTCGGTAGGATTTAGACCTGACTTAATTTAAAGCGAGACTTTAGGGACTTGGCAAGATTTTGACTCGACTTAGATAAGAGCAAGACTTTAGGGACTCGACGAGATTTTGACTCGGTTTAGATAAGAGCGAGGCTTTAGGGACTCAGCGATATTTTTAACTCAGCTTAGATAAGAGCGAGATTTTAGGGACTCGACAAGATTTAGACTCGGCTTAGATATGGATATATTTTGTCTTTGCCTAAGAACACATATAATTGTGAGAACCTAATTCAACGTTAAAGAGCTTAGTCCCATAATTGTTAGGAATTGCTTTTAGTTTGGATTAGGAGTAAGAATTAAATTCTTGTTTAAAGTTTTTCGAGGTTATACTCGACAATTTAAAACTCGGCTTTGAGATAAGGACTAGGCCTTTATAAGAGATTACCGAGATTTAGACTTGGAGAAGTTTTGAGACTAAGAAAACTTTTCTGAGATTGAGCTCAGCGAAATTTTAAGACTCAGCTTTAAGAAAAGAACTAGGTTCTCGAGATTAAACCCGTCTGATTTTGTGAGAGTTTATCTTGTTTCGTAATTCTAAGGACTACACGATGTAACTCATTTTTTTTAGCCCAACTAGGGGCTTATAAAAATTTTATATAGTTCTAGCTGGACTCGAAGGCTACATACTTATCCCAAAGGGATCAAACCAAGACATTGTTCTCAGTACATAATTATGTAAATAGAGATGTTTCAAGTAACATATCTAATTCAACAAGCTGGCAAACTTTCAGTAGTAGTATCATTTCAAGTTGATGGAGTTCCAACTTCGAGGAATCATTACTCCATCCATAGTAGCGATCTTGTAAACTCCTAGTTCTACGACTTCGTAAATGATATACGGTCCTTCCAAATTTGCGCTAAGTTTCCCGGTATTAAGTTCAGCTGTGTTTTCAAACACCATTCGAAGTACAAGATCTCATACTGCAAAGTTTTGTCCGCGTACTTTCTTATTGTAGTACTTTGCAGTTTGTTGTTGATAGTTTTGTACTCAAAGAAGTGTCTCATCACGTTCTTCTTCCAAGTTGTCAATGCTATTTTCCATAGCGTTGTTGTTAGAGTCCTCATTCTCAGTAAGATGTTCTTGGTGTAAAGTTGGCACAGCTATCTCGGCTGAAGACATTACTTCCATTCCATGAGAAATGGAAAATGGAGTCCGTGCAGTCGAGCACGTGGGTGTAGTTTGATGTGACCATAATACGCCATCCAACTTGGATTCCCAACTTCTTTTCTTTTTGGAAAGCTATTTCTTCAGTCCGTCGAGAATCTATTTGTTTGTGGCCTCTGCTTGGCCGTTTCCTTGTGGATTCCTAGGAGTTGACTTGCTAACTCGGATATTCCATCTGGCGCAAAAGTTGGTGAATTTCGCTGAGATGAACTGCAATCCATTGTCCGTTATGATCTTGTAAGGCATACCATATCGGCAGATGATGTTCTTCTATACGCATTTGATAACATCGTTATCTTTGATCAGAGAATAAGCTTCTGCTTCGATCCACTTTGAGAAGTAATCCGTCATGACAAGCATGAATAATGATCAGACTATATCCATTGCCCATCGCATAAACAGATAAGGCATGATTCCTGAGGTTAGCTCCTCGGTTGGAGCATGAATGATGTGTCCATGTTATTGATATTTATCACATTTAGCGGTGTATTGAGCGCAATCTTTTGCCGTTGTCGGCCAATAAGTGTTCTGATCTTCTGAACAAGCCTTCTTCCACTGTTGTGATTTCTTCCAACTTTGTCATGCCTCTTTTTGATGATCTTGTCAATTTCATTGCCGTGAATGCAAGTAAGAAATATTCCGTTTGTACTTCTTCGATAAAGTTTTGCCCACTTGGGCGTAAAAAGCGCATTTTACTTTAAGACGGCAAATTGTCCATCTATCCTCTAGTGTTTCACCATCAAGGATGTACGCAAGGATCTCATATTGGAAATCAACTTTTGATTTGTTGATATGCTCAGCGTCTGCCATCTCGGTATTCGACTCGTCTTGAGCATCATCTATAGCCAAGACGAGTTTGAGGTCTTCTTTTGGTAAGCTTATACTCGGATGATCTATACTCTCTACTGGTATTAGTTGTGTCTGAATGAGATTTTATTGATCTTGAATCCCAAATCCTTGATCAGCTCTTTAACGACTTTGAGGTAAGCTTCCATTTGATCATTCTTCATATCGTAGTCCCTGTTAACCTGGTTAATGACTAGCTAGAAATCGCAATAGCAATCAGTGTTAGTTGCTCTGACTTCCTTAGCCAACCTTATTCATGTATTTAATGCTTCATACTCAGCTTCGTTGTTGGATGCCGGAAATGCAAGTCGGAACGATTGTTCTACAAATTCTCCCATTGGACTCTCTAGTCGGATACCGACTCCCGAGCCATGATGTGGCGAAGATACGTCTACGTATAACTTCCATGTTTGATGGGCTTTGGCTGACTCTAGAGGCTCTAGATCAAGAGATAATTCAATTATGAAGTCGGCTAAAACCTGCGACTTTGCACTTCTTCGTACTTTGAACTCGATGTTGTATTCGCTCAACTCAATTGTCCATTTGGTCAATCGCCCTGATTTGTTTGGACTATGCAGAAGTGTTCACAGTGGATGATTCTTTAACACTATAACGGTATGAGACTGGAAGTAAGGTCGTAGCTTCCTTGTTGTAGTAACTACTACTAACGAGAGTTTCTCTATAATCGGGTATCTGAAATCGGCTCCGTCCAAAGACTTGCTGATGTAAAGATTGGGTACTGAGTTCCTTTGTCATCTCAAATTAGTACACCACTTACTGCTGACATTGAGATTGTGATTTATAAGTACAATGGTTCTCTGTTTTCTAGTTTCGCAAGGATCAGAGATGTTGAAAGGTACTCTTTCAATTCGGAAAAACCCTTTTTGCAAGTCTCGTCCCCTTTTGAATTCCTTATTTCCACGCAGAAAATTGTAGAATAGGAGACATTTATCAGTTTAGCGCGATATAAAGCGGTTCAAGGCTGCTATACGACCTATCAATATTTGCACTTCTTGTTTATTCTTTGGAGAAGGCAACTCTTGGATTGCTGTAACTTGCTTTGGGTTAACTCTGTTTCCTCTTTGAGTGACTATGTATCCAAGGAGTTTTCCTGAGGTAACCCCGAAAGTGCATTTTGCTGGGTTGAACTTCATCTGATATTCGTTCAGTGTTTGGAAGCAACGAGCTAAGTGATCGACATGATATTCTGCCTTTTAACGACTTAACCAGCATGTCATCTATATACACTTCCATTGTTTTCCCGAGTTGATTGGCAAATATCTTGTTCACTAATCAATGATAGGTTGCTCCCACGTTCTTTAACCCGAACAACATGACTTTGTAGTAATAAGTTCTTTGCTCTGTGATGAACAAGGTTTTCTCCATGTCGTCAGGATGCATATGAACCTAATTGTATCCCAAGAAAGCATCCATGAATGAAAGAAGTTCATTTCCTGCAGTTGCCTCGACAATCCGGTTGATGTTTGGCAATGGGAAGCTTTCTTTAAAGAAAGCTTTGTTCAAGTCGGTAAAGTCGACATATACTCGCCACTTTCCATTCTTTTTGGAATGACTATCAGGTTGGCTAGCCATTCACGATATTGAACTTCAGCTATATATTCAATTTAAATTAACTTTTTGACCTCATCGATTCCAGCCTTTGTTCTTTCTGGTCCAAGCTTCCTTCTCTTTTGCTTGATTGGCTTATATTTTGGATTGACCTTTAGCCTATGGCTTGCAGATCCTGGGTTGATTCCTAGCATGTCACTTGCTTTCCATGCGAATGTCATCACATTATTTCGAGGAGTTGGATCAATTTGTCTTTGATCGGTTTGCTTAAGTCGACTCTGATGCTTACACATTTCGACGAGTCTGTCAAATCAATGTTGACGAGTTCAACAGTTGATTGGTCTGGCTTTTCAGGAGAAAGTAGTTCAGACAGCACTCTGCTTCTTACTGATGCGGTGATCATACACGATTTGTTCTACAATTTCAATTCGGTGATGAAACAAGTCCTAGACATCTTTTGATATCCTTTAAGTGTCTAAACTCCTTCATTTGTTGGAATTTTAACACATTGATGATAGTTGGATGGAACATCCTTCATCGTGTATATTCATGGTGTTCCTAGGATCATGTTGTAGATCGGTGGTTTATCTACAACAAGTAGCTTGATCCATCTCGTGATTCCAGCAACTCGGACAGCTAGCTTCACTGTTCCAATTGCGTTGATTGTACTTCCATCTAACGCGGTCAAAGTCCTGTCCACAGGTTTGAGCTGAACGTCTAGCAGTGCCGTTTTGTCGAAAGTCTCATTGAATATCAAATCTACTAAACTCCTAGTGTCGATGAGAACTTGCAAAACATCACTATCGGCAACTCGGAGTTTGACAACTATGGGATCATTGTATGGAAAACTAACTGCTTTAACATCCTCAGCCGTGAATGTTATCGTCGAGTCAACTACTCGCATATTCTCCCCTAGGGGTTCCTTGTTGACTGAAGCAACTATTCATCGTTTGTGTTTCTTGATCAAACGGATGGTGTCATCACAAAACTGTAATCCACCCATGATTACACCGAAAATACTTCATGTGTTGCCGGATTCAGCATTGTCCCTTACTGGTTTTTTCACTTAGCTGCTTTTGAAGTGTTACCCTTCGGGTTTGCTAACTTAAAAGTGGCTTCTTGCAACTCGGCTTCTTTCCGCTTTTGTGCTTTGAACTTCTGAGTTTCTTCTTTAGAAACCTCCAATTCTCCTTTGCTGAACTTCACTGCGAGAAATTCTTGCAATTGTTTGCACATTGAGGTCGAATGAACCGCTTTCTTGTGAAACTTGCAGTATTTATTTTGGTTGTAAGTATTATTGAATGGCCTACTATGGGGGCTGCTATTCTCCCTGACTTGAAAAGTCGTTGCCGAGTTTGCTTTTCCTCTGCTGTGCTATCTCGGCTTATAGTGTCCTTCTCTCGGTTCTTTTGTTCCTGAGTTGCACTGTGTGTCTTGGTTCTGTTAAAGGATTTGCTTTTCCTCCACATAGTCTGCATGCCTTGCTGCTTTACAGAGAGCGTCTCAGATTGTATTGGGCCCGTTTACGAAAAGATCTTGTTTTAGAGCTTTGTTAGTCACCATTCCAGTTGGGAGAACTTCAATGGCCATGTCTTCACTGACTTTTGCTTTTGTCAAGATGTTTTTGAAGCGTCTGAGGTATGACTTCAGCGACTCATAAAAACCTTGCCTTAAAGATCTCAACTCGGCAGTTAAGGTATCCTAATTGACGAATAAGGCATATTGCTTTATAAACAACTCGGCAAGTTGGTTGAAGCTTTGATTGACCCGGCTGGCAATTTGGTGAACCATACCAAGGTGTCACCGGTCAAATTCTCAGCAAACTGCTGACAGTATGTTGTGTCTTTCTTGTCCATGGTGTAATTTATCCCGTTCATCATGACATTGAAGGCGCTCACAAAATCCACTAGATTCGTGTTCCCATCATAAGAAGGGCATCAAAGTCGTAACCTTCTGTTTACCAAGACTCTTCTCAACCTCGGTGCGAATAGAAAATTTTGGGCTTGAGCTAGGATCCTTCCTATCTTGGGTGTCGAGCTGGTGGCTTGATAGAATTTTGACCTCATGTTGTCCAACATCTTCAACACAGTTGTAGCATCCAGATTTGTTGGGGCATGCTGTCTGGCATGCTTTGCATAATAGAGTGATCTTGTACTGAGGTGTTTCCTGGCTGTGGACTCGGTATTCCTTCGAATAGGTTCCTCTGAACGCTGGCTAATGCTTCTTTGTTTGGCTTATTATCCTTGGTAGTAGGGAGACTACTCTCATTCAAACGAGATTCGATTTTGTTGAATCTTTCTGTGTTTCTTTGATCAGAAGCCTCGTGGTGTGCGATCAGTTGCGCACTAGGGTCCCGAGTATTGATGATCCCGGAGGCGGTAGCAGAAGATCAGTATCTTCACGAGTTTCTTCACGGTTTTCCTCCTGAGTCCGAGTTGAATTCAGGGTTGACCCGTTCATTATGTCAACGTGGTCTTGAGGGTGAGATTCCCTCCGTTTCGATGGACTGACAGTGATTTCGCCTTCAGCCATCTTTCTTTTCTCAGAACTTTCTCTTGCTTGTGTCAAGATGTCCTTTGATATCTTCTCCACAGACGGCGCCAACTGTTGCAACCGGTTCTAGCACAAATAGTACTTAAAATCAAGGAATCTGATCAAAAGAGTGGGAGAAAATGGGCAACGACACTTGTGAGTTGGATTGGAGCAAGAGTGGTTAACTAAAACGAGTAGAGATGATTACCGACTAGGGTGTTCTTATTATCTCGAAGTATGTCAAAAAGCCGATACTTTTTTCAAAGGATTGTGCCTCTATTTATAGGTTATAGAGGCGGTTACATGTAGAGAAAATAAAAGAAGATTTACAAATGTGTTGATAAAATTGAATCTGGTAAGATTCATGCTAAATTTACGGAAATTTCTATTTCTTTGTTTTGCTGACATGCCATCCGACTTCTCTTTAAGTTCGAAGAATTTTCTTAGACAAGACTTTGCCGAGTTGATGATGATATCTAAGTTGAAGACTTGATGCTTGCAATCGGTTTGTTCTTTAGTATTTGACCCGTTGTTGTCCGTGGATCGAAGTGGGATCTCAGGTCCACCTCCAACCGATTGATACTTGCAATTGGTTTGTTCTTTAGTATTTGATCCACTTCCACAAAAAATTTAAAAGTTCTTGGCAAAAAATAAATAGCAAATAAGTACATATTTTTCCGTGAGAAATAAATAAGTAGAGGGGAAAAAATTCATCAACCCTTCATTCAATAGTCAACACTTTTTTAGATATCCAAGTAACCTCTCGTGCTATATGCATCAATTGAATTAAATTCTGAAAATTTATAGCTATATTAAAACTTATTATTAAAAGATGAACAATGTACAGGAAGTATCCAAGTAACCTCTCGTACTATATGCATCAATTGAATTAAATTCTGAAAATTTATAGCTATATTAAAACTTATTATTAAAAGATGAACAATGTACAGGAAGTATCCAAGTAACCTCTCGTACTATATGCATCAATTGAATTAAATTCTGAAAATTTATAGCTATATTAAAACTTATTATTAAAAGATGAACAATGTACAGGAAGTATCCAAGTAACCTCTCGTACTATATGCATCAATTGAATTAAATTCTGAAAATTTATAGCTATATTAAAACTTATTATTAAAAGATGAACAATGTACAGGAAATTAGAGTGCAGCCATATGAGCAAGAATAGTTTTATTTTAGAAAAAATTAACTAATATAACCTACTTTATTTTATATATTATTAGGATAACTTTTTTTTACAAATTACTTAAATAACCTATTTTTTCAAGTTTACCCATTTTACTTTACACTTAAAAAAAACTCATTTATCAAATCACGTTGCTCTGTTTCAATTTTTCCAGAAAAAAAATTTATTTTCTGTTCTACTTTTGTTAGGTTACACAATACAAGGTGTCTGAGTTATCTGTTGCATAATCAAGTTTGTAATAATTTAATTTTAGTGATTCATAAATAGAAATTATGTTTTTCATTGAATATTGATTAGTATTGAGTTTCTTACTCTTTAAAACATGTTTGATTTCAATGAAATCAAAGATCGATGTTTTTTGCGAAAATGTTTGATCGATCAGATTTTAAAGGGGATAACAATATAGACCGATCGATCTACGGTGAGATCGATCAATCCAGACAATTCTGTATCGAAGTAGAAAATTGCTAACGACATAGGCTGATCGATCTAAGATGAGACCGATCAATCTGGTTAATTTTGTATCAAATTTTAAAGGGTATAACGACATAGACCGATCGATCTGCAGTGAGATCGATCGATCCTGACAATTCTGTATCAAATTAGAAAGTTGCTAACATAGATCAATCGATCTAAGGTGAGACCGATCGGTCCGGTTTACTCTACAAACTTTTTGGAGAAAAAAGCTGAATACTTGCATTGGTCATTGCGTGGACCAATTAATCAATACTTTTTAGAAAACATTAGAGTTTTGCGTCATATATCGATCGGTCTACGCATCTAAAAAAAAAGTTTGTCATATTTTTGGTAGACTTGCAGGAAGCCTGCCAAATTTTTGGTAGACTTGTAGGTTGTCTGTCAGATTTTTGGTAGACTTGCAGGAAGTCTCTCAGATTTTGGTAGACATGCAGGAAGTCTGCCAGATCTTTGGTAGACTTGCAGGAAGTCTGCCAGATTTTTGGTAGACTTGTAGGAAGTCTACAAGATTTTTAGTAGACTTGCAGGAAGTCTGCCAGATTTTTGGTAGACTTGCAGGAAGTCTGCCAGATTTTTGGTAGACTTGCAAGAAGTCTGCCAGATTTTTGGTAGACTTGCAGGAAGTCTGCTAGATTTTTGGTAGACTTGCAGAAATTTGACCAGAACAAAAAAATTTCAATTATGTAACCTAAAACATATAGTTTGACTTGAGATCATTTATATGTTTCCAAATTATCTATTTATCTTAACCTAAAAAAATGGTAAATTCTTTTTTTCTATTTTTATAAAGGAAATGGGTATTTTGGTAATTAAAAATATTAGAGAAAAAAGTAGGTTATATAAGTAATTCTTAAAAAATANATAAAATAAAGTAGGTTATTTAAGTAAACTTTTCTTTACTTTATGACCAAACAAACAAATTTTTTTTATAAATATGACAAATGTTATATTTATGACAAATGTTATAAATTTGACTAGTGTTAGATTGATTCATCAACACTTGTTGAGTCCATAGACAAGTGTTGCTTCTCTTTTTACACATGTCATAATTTGGACCCCATTGTAAAACCTATATAAAGAGCACTATAGCTCCACATAATAACAATGTAAGAAGACATTTTGATTAGGCACATTCTCTCTCTCATATCTCTTTTTCACTCCTTCCATTACAAACAATTTTTCTTCTTTTACTTTATAATATTAATTACAATATATATAGATAATTACAACATAACAAATATGACAATATATAGATAATTATAACATAACACATTATCAGCACGATTAATCCTCGTACCATAAAAAGGTAAAGTTTAAATTTTGTCAATTTCATCTTCATACTTTTGTTATATTAAGTAGCAGGCACCCGGTTATATATGCTATATATATTTTTATGCTGTTATAATGCCAAAATACCGTGTTGATGACTTGTTCTTTATATTTTAAATTAAATGTCTAGGAGACACTTACAAATCGTTCCACAAGAACGATAATAAATTAAAATGTCCAGAAGATATTTAGAAAACATTCCAGAAGAACGATTAAAATAAAAATATCCTGAAGATATATAACAAAATTTGTTCTAAAAGAACAAATCAAAATAAATTTGTTCAGTAGACAAATAAATAAAAATAAATTTGTCATGTTGACTAATAAGTAAAAATTTATCCTGCAGATAAATGAATAAAAATAAATTTATCCTGAAGACAAATAATATAATTATTTTTAATATATCATATTTAATTTATATAATTGCTATTTTGAATATTTCATGATTATGTTATTATTAATTTTGATAATTTTATTTTGGATATACTTTTCTAACGGTTATGAAAAGAAAAGAAAAATTTCCAACAGGTATATTTACTATTCATAACGGTAATATTCTAATCTATAATTACACTCATTTTCATCACTCAAAATTTTTTTACTTCCTCTCATTTTTCCTCTAGAAATCGATTCACTTTTTGCAAAATGTGTTGGGTTTTTATCTTTTGTTTCAGAATTATTTTTTCTTCTATTTACAGACTTTTCGTCGGCGATTTCACTCACGCAGAATTTTAGATGCATTTTTGGTTAATTATTTTAACTTTATATGTCTTTGTAATCACGTGCTTATTTCACTTTTATGTATTCAATTATTAACATGTTGTTGTGTTACTTTTTATTTAAAGTTAATAATAAAATTTATGGTTATTAAATTCATTATACAGTAATCATGTTAAACTTCGCTAAACTCGAGATCATTGCCCTTGATATATCCGGAAATAATTATATGAGATGGACAGTTGAAGCAAAATTATATTTAAAGGGAAAAAGCTCTTTGATACCATCGATAAATCAAAAACGATTTCAGAAGAGCAAAAAGCTAATGCTATGATATTTTTGGTCCATCATATCCATGATGGTTTAAACGATGAATATATAACAAGAGAAGATTCTGTAGATCTTTGGCAATCACTCAAAGATAGGTTTGATTATCAGAAATATGTGATCTTACCAAAAGCTAAATATGAGTGGTTAAACCTCTTGTTTGAGGATTACAAAAGTGTGAGTGAATATAATTTCGCGTTGTTCGTAATTACTTCAAGAATGATGTTATGTGGAGAGAAGATAAGCGACTATGATATGATCAAAAAAATTCTCCAAACATTTCATCCTAGAAATGTAGTCCTGCAACAACAATATCGGACAAATGGATACAAGGAGTATTCAGAATTAATTCAAGTTCTTATGGTAGCTGAACAAAATAATGAGCTTGTGATGCTAAACCATCACTCTCGCCCTACTGGATCAGCACCATTCCCAGAAGCGAATGTTACATCATCAAATTATAATAATTATGGGCATGGACGCGGTCGAGGTAATAACTGTGGTCGTGGACGAGGAGGATATGGACATGGATATAGACGTGGACAAGGAAGAAATCCCGTCCCAATGATTTCAACAATGAAAGAAACAATCAAAAGTTAAAAGGAAAGGAAGTTGATAATAAGCAACACGAAAATCGTTGCTATAGATGAGGCATGAAAGGACACTCATTGCGTACCTGTCGTACGCCGAAGCATTTTGTCAATATTTATCAAGAGTTGTAAAAGAAAAAGGAAACCAACTTCCTATATGGTGAAGTCGGACCTTTCTTTAATAATGAAGCTGGACCTTCTTTTGACAATGATGTTGGGCCTTCTCTTGAAAATAAAAATGAACTTTCATTTGATGGTATAAATACTGATAACTATCTCGATGTAGCTGATTTCGCTGTTGATTCTGTAGATATCAGCAAAAATCAAAATAATTAAATCCTTCTTGAAGAAGAAAGTCAACATGATGTATATTTATTTACGCTTGTATAAGAATAATATGATGTTAATTATGCGTTGTAAAATAGTTTTTGTAAAATAGTTGTTGTAATATAAAGTTTTTTTTATTAATGCATCTTTTATGAATATTTTAAAAAAAATCAGAAAATATGGAAATTCAAAAACAAGGACAGAGATATATGTCTGACAGATAGTGCTACAAAGCACATAATACTCAAAGATAAAACTTATTTTTCCTCCCTTGAAATAAACAATTCCGCCGGAAGTGTGAGTACTATATCTGGTGATGCAAAAATTATTGTTGGCTCTGGAAGAGCTTGTTTTTCAATGCCAAGGGGAACAAAATTTGAGATAGATGATGCATTATATTCCCCCAAATCTTGTAGAAATTTGTTGAATTTCAAAGATATCCGCAGAAATAGATATCACATAGAAACAATGAATAAAAATGGTGTTGAATACCTTTGCATTACATCAGTCATTTTGGAAAGGAAATGTATATTAGAACAAGTGCCACTTTTATCTTCTGGAATATATTTCACAAATATAAATATAATTGAATCATATGTTACAGTAAACCCGAAGTTTACATGTACATTCAAAATATGGCATGAATGTTTAGGGCACCCTGGTTCTGTCATGATGCGAAAGATTATGGAAAATACAAATAGCCATTCATTAAAAAACCAGAAGATTTTTTAGTCGAAAGAATTCTCGTGTAATGTTGTTCTCTTAGAAAACTAATAACTCGGTCATCACCAGCCAAAGTTGGGAATGAATCTTCGGTATTTTTAGAAAGAATACATGGTGATATATGTGGGCTTATCCACCCACAATGCAGACCATTAAGATATTTTATGGTATTAATTGATGCATCTAGTAGATGGTCACATGTGTGCTTACTGAGCACACAAAATATGGCTTTCACAAAATTCATTGCCCAAATAATCAGGCTGAGAGCACAATTTCTTGATTATATAATAAAGAAAGTAAGGCTTGATAACGCTGGTGAATTCACTTCACAAGCCTTCAATGACTATTGTATGTCATTGGGAATAGATGTTAAACATCCAGTCCCGCATGTTCACACACAAAATGGCATGGCTGATTCTTTGATTAAATAGTTACAGATTATTACTAGACTGTTAATAATGAGAACAAGACTCCCCATTTCAATATGGGGTCATGCAATTTTGGATACTGCGACACCAATTCATATAAGACCAAGTGCATATCATAAATACTCCCCATTAGAATTAACATCTGGCCATAAGCCAGATATATCCCATCTCCGAGTTTTTGGATGTGCGGTTTATGTTCTATAACATCACCACAAAGGACAAAAATGGGACCACAAAGGAGATTGGGGATATATGTAGGGAATACATCTCCAAGTATAATTCGGTATCTGGAACCAAAAACTGGTAATGAATGCAATTACCTTCAGATTTCTGATGAGCGTAGTGGCATCTAAAAATCTAGAAATGTATCTAATGGTTGTTGTGGCAACATATCTATATGGATCACTTGATAATGAAATATATATGAACATCCCAGAAGAATTAAAGATGCCTAAAGCATTGAGTTCAAAAATCAAAAGAAATATGCTCAGTCAAATTACAACGATCACTCTACGGATTAAAACAATCTGGATGCATGTGGTATAATCGCTTAAGTGAATATTTGTTGACTAAAGGATATACCAACAATGCGATATGTCTTTTCGTATTTATTAAGAAATCTATATCTGGTTTTGTGATCATTGTTGTATATGTTGATGACTTGAACATAATTGGAACTCAAAAAGAAATTGATGAGACAAGAACTCATATGAAAAAAAGTTTGAAATAAAAGATCTTGGACAGACAAAATTTTGTCTTGGATTCTACATCGAGCATCTTTGGAATTGAAGTTTTGTACATCAATCAAATTATATAAAAAGAATCTTAAAACGCTTTTACATGGATAAAGCAACTCCTTTGAGTACTCCAATGGTCAATAGATCACTTAATATCGATAAAGATCCATTCCGACCTTGTGAAGATAAAGAAGAGGTATTGGGTCTTAAGTACCTTATATGAGCGCTATTGGTGGACTCATGTATCTTGCAAATTGCACTAGACCAGACATAGCATTTGCCAGTAATCTACTTGCAAGATACAGCTTGTCACCTACGCGCAGACACTAGAATGGAATAAAACATATATTTCGTTATCTCCAGTGAACAATTGACTTGGGATTATTTTATGAAAGAAATTCTAGTTTCGAATTAGTTAGTTTTGCAGATGTTGGCTATTTATCAGACCCTCATAAAGCTCGATCGCAAACTGGATATGTATTCACAGTTGTAGGCATTGCAAGTTCTTGGCGTTCCCAAAAGCAGACCCTAGTCACTACCTCTTCAAATCATGCAGAAACAATTGCATTTCATGAAGCATGTAGAGAATGCGTATGGCTCAGATCCATGACCCAACATATACAAAAAGCAAGCGAAATAGTCATAAATAAAGAGCCAACAAAATTGTTTGAAGACAATGCTGCTTGTGACGCTCAACTCAAAGAGGGTTCTATCAAGAGCGATCAAACGAAGCATTTTCCCCCAAGATTTTTCTCCTGCACACGGGAACTCGAGAAGAATAAAGAAATAGATATTCAATATGTTCGCTCAATAGACAATGCAGCGGATCTATTTACAAAGGCACTTCCCACTACAATGTTCAGAAAACATGTTCACAACATTGGAATGCGTCGTCTATGAGATCTATAAAGAATAAGATATATCTATTATTTCAGGGGAAGATTATGTCACTGTACTTTTTTTTCCTTTATCATGGTTTTTATTCCACTAGGGTTTTCCATGACAAGGTTTTTAACGATGCAGTGCATAATACAATGGTGTCCAAGGGGAAGTGTTTATGAATATGACAAATGTTATATTTATGGCAAATGTTATAAATTTGACAAGTGTTAGATTGATTAATCAACACTTGTTGAGTCAACAGACAAATGTTGTTTCTCTTATTACACATGTCATAGTTTGGACCCCATTATAAAACATATATAAAGAGGATCATAGCTCCACATAATAACAATGTAAGAAGAGATTTTGATTTGACACACTCTCTCTCATATTTTACTCTCACTCTTTCCATTACAAACAATTTTTCTTTCGTTTACTTTGTAATATTAATTACAATATATATAGATAATTATAACATAACAAATATAACAATATATAGATAATTATAACATAGCAATTCCTAAATTAGAAATTTTCGAAATGATGCTAAGACCACAATTAAAATCACGGTAAAATAGTTTTTACATGAAATCCGCATAAGGAATATTCGTATGCTATTACAATAATTTGGTTGATTTATTCGAAATACAATGATGTCGGCCATGTAATGAACATATATCACATAAACTGAACTGTTGGAAAAAACTTTTGGAAGTGACCTTGACCCCACGAATGAACGAATGAATATCTACAATAATAATTGAATTAATTAAGCAAATAGATATTTCTATGTATTAATACTCGTCGCGGCGTCGGTCAGATTGGTTTGCATAATCCAAAAGACGAAACTATGGGTAAGATTACGACAGTGCGTTCTTCGAACTCTATATGTGGTTAAGGAATTTGATCAAATATTCAGTGGTATATACTTATAGAACATAAAACACAAGTTTCGGAGACTTAGCCCTATTTTACTTCTCTTCCTTGTTTTTCTGTTTAGTATCAACTAGTAATAGGCATTCAGTCCTTCGCTTTGATTCTTTCAGTTTTCAGTTTCTTCAATTCTGAAAAATAGTAATCAACGGATAATTATTAAAATTCATTTCGTTCGGTTTTGGTTCTAGTTCTTGCTATTCTAGAAATGTGGTAAACAAAAAACCTATTAAAATTCAATTTGGTTTCAGTTCGGATATCTCTATCTAATTATTCACAAAAATAAAATAAAAATCTTAGAAAAATTGTAAGTTAATTATAAAAATTGATTTTTTTTTATTTTTTTTAGTAATGTTGCTTCAATTTAAATTTATAGTTACAATTTTGGATATTTAGATTATTAATTTATATATAAGTAATTACTTTAAATATATAATTGTATTTCAGTTATTTTGGGTAACTACTCGATTTTCGGTTCCGTACCTATTCGGTTCTAGTTTTTTTGGTTCTTGAATTTAGGAACCGTTTAGCTATTTAGCCGGTTCCGTTTTGATTTAGTTCATTGTATTTCGGATTGGTTTGGTTTGTAGTTCGGTTTCGGTTATTATGCTCAGACTTAGTACCAACAGTACAAAAAAGGTTTTGTATTGATACGAAATATTTTGTCACAACAACACATATTTCATCATAATATAAAGATATTTTCAAAAATGTTGATAATTTATAAATGGTTAAATAAGATGTCACAAATGTATATTAGTAACAAAAATGTAACAATATGCTTGTGACAAACAAATCTAGTTACAATTTTGTCACAAATCATTACAAAATAGAGTCGCAATAATTTGTAACAAATAAAATTCTTAACAAAATTATATATAAAACTAACAAATTATTACTAGTATTCTTAGTCACAATACAATTAACATAATAGCTCAAATTTTTTGTACTATATTATTCTTTGTTAACTGAGGAGTATGAGTCGAAACCCAAATTAACCTTTCCAGGGCCAGACGCGGTCCAAGTTTATACATTTGGTGACCAAATGGCTATGATTAGCAATTTTGCACTTGAAGGAAAATTATTTCTAACTTAGACCAATATAACAACTTCCTCTCCAAATAGAAATCACTAGATCACATCACTTGGTTTAGTATCAAATAGTTGTAGAGCTATATTTAACATGTGGGAGTTTATGAGCTATGAATATAAAAACTTTTGTAGATCTTATACGATTTATACTTTAACAAAAAACAAAAAAAAGGATTTATATACTGTCAGTTGAAAATTCATGTTGGTTCAACATATACTTAACTTTCTTGTTGAGTTATTTTCAGTGTGTTGTTAAATGTCTCATCTAATGATTCATGCATTTGAAGTTCGACTTCATTTCTACTATATGTGGTAGTTAGGAATTGTTATAGGAATGAGTTCAGGTAATAGGTCACATCTTATCAATTCAGTTATTGACTATATACATAAAATTTATAGGTTATTCAATCGGAGGAATCAATTTTGAGTTAGAAACCAATAACTCCTAATAATATCTTAAAAGAAATTTGATTATAAATCCATTTAATCCTAGGAAATTTTCAAAAATAGCTGAAACCATATAGAATTTAGACTTCTTTACGGAACCATACAAATTTTATATAGAAAATCTAGAACGAGAAAAAGTTTTATATTTCTATTTAAAATTACAAAGCATGTTAAATTTAACGTTTTCTCCTCAATTGAAATCATGTCTTGAAATTATAATTAAAATAAATAAACAGACTCGTTATTTCTAATTTGATCCAGACCTATTAAACTAATTAGAATCATGTGATTGTGTTTTTAGAGGGGTTTATTGAAGGGTAATATTTAATGCATTTGAAAATCTTATTGATTTCTAAATGTATAGAATTCTTTGATTTTAAAATCAAGCAAAATTAAATTTGAGAATTAACCAAACTAAATTTGAAAATTAACCAACTAGATTTGTAAATCATACCAACTGAATTTTCAAAATCAAAACTAGATCTTTATGCCAAAAAAATATCAATATCATTAAGTGGATACGTCACCATCGTGGTGAGAAAACAAATATGTTGCTAATCCTTAGAGATATGTCACCTGACTTCCAGTTCATTGTGACTCTTAGCCGTTTGAGGATACAAGACTTTAACGTTATGGTATCACAACCTCATAGAGAAGTGGGACAAATACTTACTTGTAATGCACTTTTTGCATGGGAGTTGCCAAGCTTAGCAGCTGGACAAGGTCCTATGCCAAAAGACGTAAAAATTGAATGCCACCCGATCAAAATGACAAGCAGCCAACATATTTTGAGATATATTATCTTTTCTGTTGCGAAAAGAAGCTGATTTATTCTTTGATACTATTGCAAGGATATGTGTGTCAACGATAACTCCAACATAATTTTAAATAAAATACTAAAGTTATATTCCATAAAAGAATTTATTTGGAAAACAGCAACAATAAGAAAGATTTACCTAGAAATACGAATAAAAGCTCATACTTTCTCTAATTTTTTGTGGTCCTGAGAGCTCAGGTTTAGCCATTAAAGTTGGTTCGATTTGGTATACGGGGGTTACATAAAGTGTAACAAGAAAAAGTTAAAAATTGGAGTTAGCATCATAGTTTTGTTTGTTACTTAATTTGTTGTCCCACTTATTGCATACATTAACCTATTAAAAGTGTATTTTGTATAATAATACCTCAACTTTTGGCCAATATTTAGAAAAAAAGTAGCAACCATTTCTTCAACACTAATATATGTTATGTCGCATAAGCCTGTGTGTTCTCGGAGATCCTTACATAATTGTAAAAAATTTTTTGGAAACATCCGATATAACTGCCAAAATGCAAAGGGTCTTGGTTTAGCATAGTTTCTATATAGATTTCACCATCTCTAGTGATGGTACATCGAATTGGATATGGAATTCGATGTTGTAGCTGTTTCCTCAAATATAACATCTGAAAAGAAACTAGTAGCACCAAGAAAATATTATCAGAATCTAACTTATCATCTTGTAATGTCTGATCTTCAAAGATTTCTTGATCTTCATAAAATGTCTTATCTGTGTTTGGTAATTAAGACCTTTGACATATAAAAAAAAGGTAAGAATTTTTTATTGCAAGTAATTGTCATAATAAAAGATAAACAACAACAAAAAGTACATGCGTTGAATATTCTTTTTTTTGAAGAAGCTAATAAACTTAAGACAAGTAATTGAGATACATATAATAATACGTCTTTTTCTTGTTACTTGATGGCGAAGTAACAACTTGTGTTTAGGAAATTTTTACTTTTCTAATAGAGTTTTGTAATCAATACTTTAAAGACTTGATTAAGAATTTTTTTTTTTATGCTTAGAAATATAACTCAAAAATTAAAATTCAAAATCATATCCTTTGCCACAACTCAACAAAGAATTTATATAGATTTCAGAAAACCTAATCTTGTTAGGATTAAATAACTCTGAACTCTATCTAAAATCTATCTTATTCTAACTAACTATTAGATTAGTTTTTTTTAACACTACCTAAACAGAAAAAAGATCTTGAAGACAAAATATCTTAAAGGTGTTGAATTTCTTCGTTGCACCTCTGAGTTTGGATGGGATCCAAATACAAAAAGATTCACGATTTTAGAGGAAATCTGGGCTAGTTATATGTAGGTAATTTTTATATACAATAGTTTATTCTCTTTACTTTTAGTAGATTTTTTCAATACAATGCTAAAAGAATTGACCACTATTTTTAGATTTTATTTTTTTTGGGATATAGACGCATCCGAGTTACATAAATTTTCAAAATGAAACATTTGAAAAATTTGATGTTCTCAAAGTTATATTTGAGAACAGTGTAGCAACTGGTGGTAATGCTATTAGATTAGGTAATGGTATTGATGCACAAACATGTAGAGTTGCAGAAAAAAAAACAAGCCTGTGGTGAAGATTTCTTCATGAATCTTGAAGAAAATCATGAAACAGATTTGTCTTTTCTTGGTAGTATTTCAAAAGAACTTTAGATAAACTGCAATCAAAGAACGAGCACTAAATTAGAACTACCTGTAGAAGTGAACCAAACACTCAAATTGTAGATGCTGAAGAAATTCATACTGAAATCAATTTATTGACAATAATCACTTATCAACTCTTCAAGCTAATACAAGAAAAAGAAACTGTACAAAGAGAATCCGAAGAAAAAAATGTATAGGAAGCAATCAAAGAAGTTCTTTACTTGAAAGAAAATATTCGATGTGACGCCATTAAATATCATAAAAGTAATTCACCAATTAGGTATGAAGGATATTTGTTAGTAAGTAAATTCATATATGTTATGGTTGTATTAAACGTAACATCTAAGATTTCTAAACTATAATTTATTAGGTTGATATTACTTATTATTTTTAATTTTTATTATAGTTGAGATTTTTAATATAATAGTCTTTTAATATAAAATAAATAAATTTGTCTTAATATTCTATTAAATGAGCACATTAATATATATATATATATATATATATATATATGAGCACATTGAAGTTTAAACGGCCCTAGGTTAATGATTGTAATTATTATTGTTGATGTTTGTATATGATTGTAATGGTACTCTTTACGTGTGACTTTTTTAAAGACAAACTCAAATTACGAATTTGAGTAAGAATTTCAAACTTTTGTATTTTAAAAAAAACCCACAATAAAATCCATGAAAATCTATTATAGAATGAAATTCATATTCAAATTCTAAATGTTGAATAAGGTGTTATTTTAATTAGTATTTACAAATTAATGTTTGAATAACACATGATTTGAAAATAGATTTCAAAATCAATGTTTGAGTAACACATGATTTGATCTACTAGTCGTATGTATATTCAAGTAACCTTCAAGATTGTATATTATTACAACATTTGCCATTGTGTTTTAGAACAATTGTTGTTCGAGTCATAAGGTTATTCCTGTCTTTTTGTCTCTTTCTTTTTCTATTATAGTTTTTGCTTACACAAATCTAAAGTAAACCATTTTCAGAAAACGAAAAAGCAGAGTACCCACGATCTGCTTATTAATCCTACTATGATCAAGTGACTGTAAATCATTTCCAACTTCTGCAAATTAATTAGCCCACGTTCTTCAACATTTCTATTTATCTTCTATATGTTCATTCATATATTTCTATGTAGTTCCTGTTTTTGGTATCCTGCAAATAGATTATTATCATATCAAAGTAGATGGTAGTCACTAGTCTTTGTGTTGTTTACATATTTGAGCCGCATATTCTTTGCCATCATATTGGTTGGTGGCAAGAATTGAATCATAGCAAATAAGCTAGCAGAAGAAGAAAATTACCCATCATAAACACTTACTGCCGTCTCAAATTCTTTATTCCAATCTTACGTAGATTCTACGGGTTTCAGAAAGTGATAGCGATCGGACACAGATGTGGACGTATATGTGTTTAGATTATTAACTAGAGATTAAACTATTGTATGTTATACTATTTGGCCATATATTATGTGCAGAAGACGCGTGTCGTAATACTTGTTTTGTCTTTAAGACATTTCTCATTCAAATTAATAATACCAAGAAGAGCCACCGGACGCGCGTTTGTTGCCAAATTTCACAAACATCACAAGCCACCATCCATCCTTTTGCCATTTATATATATTAATATTAGTTCATGACTTCCTATTCGAGCAGGATTTAGCATAAAGTATTCTAAATCGAACTCTAATCAAATTTAGAGGAAAAATGGACAAGGTTTCTGATCAAATTAGAAGAGCAAGAAGAAATTGCACAAATAGAACATGGTCAAGAATAATTTTATTACTCGAATTCGAATGAGCCAAAAGAGATCATTTTTTGGAGGATCTTCACCCCTATTTATAAGATTTAAAGGCAGTTATAATTGATTAAAAATAGGAAAGATTACATTCTTATTTAGATTCGAAAATATCTAAAAGATTTTTGCTAGATTCTCGGAAATTTTTCTTATCGAAATAGGAAAATTTCAATTTCTCCTATTGATGACGTATCGTCCAATTTTCTTCTCGTCTTGCCGAATTCCCGAGAAGGAGTCTTTCCGAGTTAGTCACTAAAGATCGAGACGATCATTTTGCCACTTGACCAAATTCATGACTTGAGGATTTATTGGATGCTGATTGTTTCTGAGGACCGAAGTAAGATCTCGGATCCACCTCCAACAATTATCCCCCTCCCCAGACTCGGAAAATTGTCTGTGAATTTCCGAGTTGGTTAGTTACTTGCTTCTGGAATCTTTGGTTCATGTGTCACCCGGCGATTGGATTGCTAGGGCTGTTAAATGGCTAATTAATGATTACCATCTTTCGTCGCTTTGTTTTCTAATAAATTATGATTACATGTCGATTCGGCTTCCGATAATTTTGTATAAATATTGTGGCTTTTTACTTGTGCTCTTCACTTGTATTTGCGATCATTAGCTTTTACTGTGTCTCCATCTCCTTTTTCTTCGAGATGAACTTTTCTGACTTTGCTCATTCTCTCTAAATCTTTCTCTTTTCTTCTTAAGTATGAGGCTTGATGATTTCCAACTCCCAAATGTTACAGACAATATAAATGTCATTTTAGATGAAAAGAGTTCTTGTCGGCCAGAAGGATCGGCCAGAGCGCGTAATGCGCTTCCACCCATCTCTTCTGAGGCTAGGAACATTACTTTGGTCTCATTTGGGTCTAGTGCCGGTCGCGGTTATTCGCGTCGTTCAAAGAGGTCCAGGACTGGTGCACTTCAGATAGGGTCACCAGCTGTGACACCTAATATGCCTCCGACAGGCACTTCGAGGAGGAGGAGGAGGAGGAGGAGGAGGAGGAGAACATCTACTGACTTCCGGTTCTCCCATAGTCACATGAGTACAGTGCCGATATTGTCGTTTTATGCTGACTGTGCAGATCTGCTGTGTTACATCAGGACCTCTTTGGAGCTTCCTCCCCTTCTTGACCAGAGGCATAATAGGGAAGAATATAAGGAGACGGCTTATCTCCTTTTTAAGGTTTGATTCTATTCGGCTCTGAGTTTGGCACTATTATCTTTTTAGATATTTTTCTTAGGTTTTTGACAGTTGTGTTTTCTGCTGGTTAGTACATCTCCCATGTGAATGACATCTTGCTAGACCGGGAGAGGATTTGGGCTCACCCTGATGAAGGTCCCCGTAGAACTGCTCAGCTTGCAAGTCGGGCTGGTCAATCTCACCTAGAGATGGCAGAAGCCAAATCTATATTAACTACAATTGGGGAGAAGTTTGCTCTTGTGAAAGCAGAGTTGAGGCAGGAATAGGAGAATGTTCTGAAGTTGACCTAATAGAACGCGACTTTGAATGACTCGCTTAATTGTATTGAGTCGAATCAGAGCACTGCCTTCAAAGCTGCTGAGAAGGCAAATGATTCTTCACTGAAGCTTCATTCCGAGTTAGACTCAATGAAGGAGAATTTTGACCTTTGTCTCTGAGAGGATTTGAATGCTAAGAAGTTGAGGGTCTTTCAGGATCTTCATGATCAACTCTCAGGACGCTTTGAAAGGATTGCTGTTAACTTCAATGATCTCAATTGGCTGGTCGGCTTTCGTTCACCCAGTACACTGGTTTAGACAATGTTCTTCAGTTGTTGTCGCATCGGGGTTTGAATATTTCCTCTGGCAGTCTCAAATTATGTAAACATTGAGTTGGACAAGTTCAAAGAAATTGTCAATAGGGAAATTTTCACAGTGCTTCATCCTGAAGACTTGGTCATCCTAGTGTTCGAGATTGGAGAAACTTCCCGTGCTTGCGGTGAGACTTGATTCACAGAAGCACTTAGATTTTTCTCTTACCTGTCTTCGGAGATCTTCTTATTTTTGATTTTTAGAGCTGTCCGTAATTGCCTTTAGTTTTTGCTTTGTAAAGACTATTCCTGCTTAAAAGATATGAAATGAACTCGGTTATTCATTTTATTTTGATACTTCTGATTGTGACAATTTTAGTTTACTAAAAAAATGAAAAATTTAAAAATAATTGGGTTTGCTATCATAATTATGCCAAGTCAACAACTCGGCAGCAATAGATAAAAGTTCAAAGAACTCCTATGCTAATAAAAACGAGAGCTAGGGTCTCAGAATGTTTGGGCGTAAACCCGATATTTTAGGCTTATGTGAGAGTTAGACTTGTAAGCTTTTTTTTTGTTAAGCCAAGATTTTAAGAATCGATTTTAAAGATTATTTGAGAGTTTACCTCAGAGTTACTTTCTGAGATTCAGATCTTATGAATCCGCATTTGTATTCGCTCTTAGAGAGGGCTAGGCCTCATGATTTTTGTTTTTATCTTTGCGAAAATAAATACTGAGTTTCTGCACAAAATTATCTTTCGTCTTTTACGAGAACTCTGTCTCGTATGCTTGTACAAAACTAGATTTTGTCTTTGCGAGAAATTAATCTCGGGTTTTTGTACAAAACTATGTTTCATTTTTACGAGTACTTGGTCTCGTATGTCTGTACAAAACTAGGTTTTGTCTTTGCGAGAAATTAGTCTTGGCTTTCTGTACGAAACCATATTTCGTCTTTTGTGAGAACTCGAATGTATGTCTATACAACACTAGGTTTTGTCTTTGCAAGAAATTAATCTTGGCTTTTGCAAAAACTCGATCTCGTATGTCTATACAAAACTAGGTTTTCTCTTTGTGAGAAATTAATCTCGGCTTTCGCGAGAACTCGATCTTGTAGTTTTGGAAATATTCCTTCATATTTTTTTCTAAGTTCGAGCTGGTGACTTATAAAGATATTATTCAGTTATAGCTGCACCTGAAAGCTACCTACGTACCCCAAAAGGATCAAGCCAAAACATAGTTCTAATTACATAATTAAGAGATTAGACAGGCATCAGGTGATGCACGGTGGACACCGAGTTGGCGTAGCTTCAGTATTAGTATCACTTTAAGTTGATGGAGTTCCAGTTTTATGGAACCATCTCTCCTTCCATTTTCATGATCTCGTACACGCCAGAAACATCTTGGTGTGTAGCCGGTTGAACGTCTTGGCATTGTGCGATGAGACAAAAGTACTCCATCCAATTTTTCGGACCAATTACCCTTCTTTTCCTTGAGTCTTTTCTTGATTCCATCCAAGATGTGCTTGTTTGTCGCCTTCGCTTGTCTGTTGTCTTGTGGATTTCGAGGTGTGGAGTGACTGACTCGAATATTCCACTTAGCGCAGAAATTGACAAATTTTTCCAAGATGAATTGAGATCCATTATCCGTAACAATCACATCTTTATCCGTTATATGAGAGTATGCTTCTGCTTCAACCCATTTAGAGAAGTAATCAGTCATGACGAGCATGAACCTCTTTTGCTGAGATGGTAGTAGTGATCCAAATATGTCCATCACCTAACACATGAACGGATATGGCATAATGGACAAAGTCAATTCCTCGGTTGCAGCCATGTAATATATGTATGTGTTGCTGATACATATCGCACTTTACCACATATTTTTTACAATCTTTCACCATAATCGGCCAATAGTATCCAAGAGAATGGATTTTATACACGAGAAATTGTCTGCCAATGTGGTTTCTTCCAGCTCTGTTATGTGTTTCTTGCATCACTCTTCTTGTTTTGTTGCCGTGAATACAAGCAAGTAATGTTCCATTAGTACTTCGACGAAACAGCTTTCCATCAATTTGAGCAGAGAAAGCGTTTTTGGCTTTGAGTCTTCGTGCTGTCCACCGATCTTCTAGTGTTTAACTGTCAAGAATATATGCAAGTATCTCGTCTCTCTAGTCAATCATACTTTTATTAGGTTAAGGAGGGTTAGGCATTTCTGCGTCAGAATCTTCACTTGTATTGGTGATTATCAAGACGATAGCAAAATATCTCTTTTGTAATTCGATGCTTGGTCTGTCTCTGCTTTTGACCAGGATAATTTTTCCTGGGACGGGATCGGCTGCCGAAGCCAAGGCTGCTAATGCGTCGGCTGAAGTGTTTTCTGCTTGGGAGATCTTATTGATCTTTAACCTTAAGTCCTTTGACAATTATTTGACGACTTTCAAATAAGCTTCCATTCAATCGTTCTTTGTGTCATTGCCGACATTGAATTGGTTGACTACTAACTAAAAATAACAGTAGCATTCAACTTCGATGGCTCCAATTTTTTTTGTAAGTCGGATTCTTGCAATTAATGCTTCGTACTCGGCTTTGTTATTCAAATTTGGGAAAGCTAACCGGAATGACTGTTCTAGTATCTCTCCACTTGGGCTTTCTAGTCAGATTCCGAATTCTGGATCCATGCTGTGCAGATGATCCATCAAAGAAAAGTTTCTAAGTTTGAGAAGATAATTCGATCAGAAAACCTGCTAGAACTTCTGATTTTGCGCTGGTTCTTCCCTTGAACTCAATATCGTATTCACTAAGTTCTATGGCCCGCTTGGTTAATCTTTTGGATTGGTTTGAGCTGTGGGGGATCGTCCATAATGGATGGTTGGTGAGTACGATAATCGTATGAGATTGGATGTACGGGCGTAACTTTCTAGCTTAACTTACAACTGCCAAAGCGAGTTTCTCCATTATAGGGCATCGGGACTCTGCTCTATCTAGAGACTTACTCGTATAGAAAATTGGATGCTGAATTCCTCAATCGTCTCGAACTAAGATGCTGCTTACTACTAAGGGTGATACCGTAATGTATAAGTAAAGTAGCTCTCCATCTTCAGGTTTTTCCTGGATTAGTGGAGTTGGCAAATATTCCTTCAACTTGGCAAAAGCATTTTCACATTCGTCATCCCACTTGAAGCTTTTATTTTCTCGCAAGAGTTGATAAAAGGGAAGAAATTTGTTTGTTGACCAAGATATGAATTGGTTCAACGCGACAATTCGCCCAGTTAGCCTTTGGACTTCCTGCTTGTTTGTTAGCACGGGTAGCTCTTAAACTGCCTTAATCTGCTTTAGTTTTTGTTTAATCCCTCTTTGAGTGACGCTATAACTGAGAAATTCTCCCGAAGTTACCCTAAAAGTTCACTTAGCTGGGTTGAGCTTCACATAATATTCGTTTAGCATTTGGAAACATTGAGATAAGTAATCAACATGATCTTCCATTTTCTGCGATTTGACTAGCATATCATCAATGTATACTTTCATTGTATGGCCGAGTTGTTCGGCAAACATTTTGTTTATGAGCTGTTGGTAAGTTGCTCCCGCAGTATTTAAGCCAAAGGGCATGACTTTGTAGCAATACATTCCTCATTCAGTTATGAATGAAGTCTTCTCCATGTCGTTCTGGTGAATCCTGATCTAATTGTATCCCGAGAATGTGTCCATAAATGAGAGCAGTTCATTCCCCGCTGTCGCTTCTACAATGCGGTTGATATTTGGCAAAAGAAAGCTATCTTTCGGGCAAGCTTTATTCAAGCCAGTAAAGTCTACACAGACTCACCATTTGCCTTTTTTCTTTGGTACTACGACCGGGTTGGCTGACCATTTGGGGTATTGTACTTCGACAATAGATCTCGCGTCGGTAAGCTTTTTAACTTCTTCAATCACAGCTTTAGTCTTTTCAGGACCTAATTTTTGCCTTTTCTGCTTAATCAGCTTGTAAGTCGAATCGACTTTCAGCTTATGGCTTGCTACTTTCGGATCAATTTTAGGCATATCCTTCACTGATCATGCGAATGTTGTCACATTATCCTCTAGGAGCCTAATCAACTTCTCTTGAATTGATTTGTTCAAGTTAACTCTGATGCTATAGCATTTTGCTAAATCCGTTAAGTAAATGTTTACGAGTTTGACTGTTGACTGATCCGTTTCTCAGCAACAGGTGGCTATGAAATAGCTTTGATGCTGGCTGACATTGTGATCATACATGACTTGTTGCATAGTTTCAATTCGGTAATAAAACATGTTCAAGACATTTTCTAGTCTCCTAGTAGTGTGTATATTCCTTGGTTGGAGTCTTCACGCACTAATGGTAACTTAACGGGACTTGCCTTCATTGCATGGATCCAAGGAGTTCCAAGGATCATGTTGTAGATCAGCGGTTTGTTGACTACTAATAACTTGATCCATCTTGAAATTCCTGCCGCTTGAACCGATATCTTGGCGGTCCCTATTGCATATATTGAAATTCCATCGAACATGGTTAAGGTTCTGTCATCCAAATTGATTCTAAGATCTCGGAGTGCTATCCGACCAGTGTCTTTTTGAAAATCAAATCGGCCAAACTTCTAGTGTTGATCGGTATCTGAGATACATCACAGTCAGCAACTCTGAGTTTGACAACTAGCGGGTCGTTATGCGTAAAACATACTCCTTTTAGATCTTCTGGGGAGAAGAATATCTCCGAGGCTACTGCGTGCAACTCTCTGATAGAGTTGTGGGTTTAAGGTTGACCGCAACTACTACCTTTCGTTCGTACTTCTTGATTGATCGTATAGTGTCATTACAAGATAAGAGACCTCCCATGATGACAGCAACATTACTCTTGGAGTTCCTTTTTTAGGAACCTCAAGCCTGCCTTTTGCGCATTTTGCCTTTTCTGTTGTGGCTTCACTTTGGGGGGCCGATTTGTTGGCAACTTCTCGCAACTTGGCCTCCTTTTGTTTTTGCATTCTAAACTTTTGAATCTCTTCATCAGAGACACTCAACTCGCCTTTGAAATATTTTCGGCAAGTAGTTCCTGTAGCTATTTTCACTTTGAAGTGGAAAGTCTGACTCGGTCATGGAAGGTGCAATACTTGCTTTTGTTGTAAGTATTGTTCCATGGTCTCCCTCCAACTGGATTGTTGGTAGCCGACCTCGATAGCTGTGACCGTATTTGTTTTTCCTTGATTGTTATGTTGTCTCGGCTCCTGTTACTCTTTCTTCGGCTCTTTTACCTTGAACTCGCGTTGAACATTTTAGGTTTTTGTGAGGATTTTCTTATCTTTTAAGTACTCGATATGCCTTGGTGCTCTGCACAGGACATCCGATACTGTAGTCGGTCGATTCGTAAAGATATCCCTTCATAAAGCCTCGTCGCCAATCATCCCGGTTCTTAAAGCTTTAATAGCCATGTCGTCATCGACTTTGGCTTTGCTCATTATTCTTCAGATGCGTCCAAGATACAAATTCAAGGGCTCATCAACCCCTTCTTTCAAAGATCGCAGTTCTGCTGCTGAATTGTCCTGACTGACAAATATTGCATATTGCTTCATGAACAACTCGGCCAACTGATTGAAGCCTTCAATCGATCCCGTTGGTAGTTTTGTGAACCATATCAATGGGTCTCCAGTCAAATTTTTAGCAAAAAGTTGACAATACGATGCGTCTTCTTGATCTGGATGATAATTTGTTCCTCCCATCATAACATTGAACACACTCAGGAATTCCAATGGATCTGTGGTCCTGTCATACGATGGAAAACGTAATCTTGGTCCTTGGTTCACCAAAGTTCTTCTTAGTCTCGAGGAGGATGGAGAGATTCAAGCTTGAGCCAAGATCTGTCCAATTTTTGGCGCTGAGCTAGTCGGTTGATAGAATTGTGACTACATCTCTTCCATCATTCTGTAAACAGTGGTGGCGTCCATCATTATCGGGATTGGCTGTGTTAGAAAATTATAAGTTGTGATATGGCCTTTGTCCCGAGATGTGGTTTATCTGTGAACTTGGCGTTCGTTAAAATAGGTTCCTTTGAACAGTGGCGAGTACTTCTTCGCTTGGTTGGTTGTTTTGCATGGGATGTAGGTTGCTTCTGCCAGCCATGTCTCTTGCTTCAAGGCATTTGAATTGTCTGGTGTTTCTCCGGTCTGCTACTTCTTGTAACATCAGTAGGTCTCGTATCATCACCTCGAGCAACGGTGGTTCTGCTGGTGGTCCGGGGAGTTCAGCGACTTTGCTTGATTGCTCCTGGTTGTTCTCTTGTGTCTGAACAGAATTCAGAGGTGATCCATGAGCCATGTTTGTTTGAGCCTGAGTAGGATCAGAAATCGTTCTCCCCAGCGAGCGAGTGGTAATGTCATCTCCTGATATTTTTGTTTCTTGGTGATCTTCTTGTTTCTTCCGCATTAAAAAATCTTACAGCATCTTCCCCACAGACGACGCCAACTGTTCAAGCAGGATTTTAGCACAAGATGTTCGAAATCAATCTTTGATAGAATTTAGAGGGAATATGGGCAAGGTTTCTGATCAAATTAGAAGAACAAGAAGAAATTGCACAAGTAGAAGATGGTCAAGAATGATGCTATTACTCGAGTTCGAATGAACCAAAAGAGAGATCCCATTTTTGAAGGATCTCAACCTTTATTTATAAGATTTAAGGGCAGTTACAATTGATTAAAAATAGGAAAAATTACATTCTTGTTTAGATCCAAAGATATCTAAAAGATTTTTGCTAGATTCTCAGAAATTTTTCTTTTCAGAATAAGAATAATTATATTTCTTCTATTGATAACGTGTCGTCCAATTTCCTTCTAGAGTCTTGCCGAATTGTCGAGAAGAAGTCTTTCCGAGTTAGTCACTAACGACCAAGATGACCCTTTTGCCACTTGACCGAATTCGTGACTTGAGGATTTATTGGATTCTGATTGTTTCTGTGGACCGAAGTAGGATCTCGGATCTACCTCCAACCGTTCTCATGCCCTTATGTGAGGGGCTTAGACTATTTTCCTGGGGGTGGTGCAGCCTACAGATAGACTTTCATGTCCGAGTATTCAAATGAGCTAAAGGCATAGACCCATATCCGTGTAAAGATGATAAAGAAAATGTAAGTTAGTTTCACATAGTAGAGAAATGGAAGCTGCGAACTCTTTACAATCCCAAACCAATTTTCTACCACTTGACCATAAGCTCTTTATCATATATATATTATCAACAATAAACGTGTCATTTATAAGATCAGAAAAAGTTTGAAGCAAAAACACGAATGTCTCGGATAGTTTTGCGTCACGAATCAGTTTGCGTCAACTTCCAAACCTACTAAGACATTTTAACCGCAAATGTAAGATAAAAAAATATTGGTCGTGAGTACAAATTTGAGATTTTTGACCGCAAGCAAATATATAACATCTCAAACGAATTTGTAATCCCTATCTAAAAATAATATTAGGCATCTATATATATATAAAGTAAAATGTTGCTCTCTTCTTAGAGTGCCACATAATCACTTACATTTAAAACAAAATCTTAATTTTAAATTATAATTAAAAACAAATAATAAATATGAAACTACAATTTAATAGATACATGTACTAATTTAATATTATAATTAAAACTAATATCACAACTTAAAATATAACATAAAAACATGTCTCTTATGATTTTGTAATTAAAATATAAGAAAACAATTAAAAAAATT
>OVBA01001835.1:0-39488 GCA_900406435.1 Lepidium aucheri
CCCCAGACTTAGCTTCTTGCTTGTCCTCAAGCAAAGAAAGAAAAGACTGTATGAAGATCACATCTCATTAGACAAATGACTCTCTCCAGATCCTCCACATCAAGTCCAAAGTAATCACAAGAATATCACTCATCAAAACCGAGACCACCTTGTACTTCCCCCAGACTTAGCAAACATAACAATCTCGTGTCACAATTCAAAGCAAACAACCAGATTCTCCATACTGAATTCCTAATAAATCTAAGTGCAGTCTCATTCGAGGGATATCGATCAAAAGGGGAAAATTTCCTACTTCTACTCTCTAGACTACCTTCAATCTGATTCCATCTCTCTCTTTTCATAAAACCAATTCTTCCCAGGTTTGCTTAGGGTATCCTTTTTTAATTACTTGGCTGATTCTTTGGTAACTAAAGCGTATACATGAGTTGCTTCATTGGAGTTTCCCTCAGTAGGCTAATTAGTAAACTGAAAAGGATTACGTCACTGGATGTATCCNCTAAAAACTCGCAGCATCATTGGGCAACTTGCAGTGCTATTTGTTGTCCAAATTTTATAGATTTTTTTATCTAAAACATTTCAATTAAATTATTTTAGTTTTTATAAATCTAAAAATTATAAAAAAAATATACCAAAGTTTCTCATTTATTTTACTCTATAACTAGAATCTTGTTTCACTCAATTTGGACACAGAAAAAAAACCATCTTTTTCCTATAGTTTTCAAATATCATTTTGTAAATATTATCAGAGTTTGTGTAATATGGATCCCAACAACCCTTTCAATACCCAAAATTCTACTAATCGTCATTTTTTGTACCCAAACCCCAACAATTACCAAATTCCTAAATCAGTATTCTAATCAACCACACCCTCAAAATATGCCGAATTATGGATTCACACCAAATCTCAAAATGCCGTCAGCTGTTCCAAATTATCATCTATATCCATATTATGGCTCGATAATACCATATTCATCTCAAGCAACAGAATTTCCAGAATTTTCAACACAAATAATGTTTGGTGGTACAAGCGGTCCAAATGAGAGTGGTCCAAATGAGAACAGTCTAACTATGGAGGAATCACTCCTACTCGAAAGAAAAGCCCCAAATGGACCACTGATCAAAATTTGGTGCACTTAGTGGACGGATTAAATATGGAACAAATAGTGATGTTGGAAGAAATAAAAAAAGTGAAGCCTACTGAGGCAAAATTGCTGATTATTCTAAGGAACATTGTTCATTTGATCCTTAACCTGATAGATCTTCATGCAGAAATCATTTCAACTATATAAACAAAATCCTGAGGAAATGGATTGGAGCTTATGATAATGCTAAACGTCTACAACAAATTGGGTGGTCAGAAAATGATGTCTTGGCAAAAGCGCATGAATTATAGTCAAGTGGTACGAGTGTTCATTTCAATTTAATGTCTGAATGGCATGCTATTTGTGATCAACCACTTTATAGTAGTCAGGTTGGAGGAAATACTTGATCGGAAAGTACCGGATCTAAGAGTTCTCGTGATAGTGATGCAAGTGATTCCAACTCTGTGGGTTCCAGTGCATGTCCAATGGGGAGGGAAGCAGCTAAAAGGAAAAGTAAAAAGAAAGGCAAGGCTTCAGCTTTGGAAGTGGTCAATGAAGAGTGGAATAAATTTTTTCAATTCAAAGAGCAAGAGCTGGAACGATTGGACAATATAAACAAAAGAATGAAAGAGGAGACTAAAGCTAAGAAAGAGAAGACTAAAGCTAAGAAGTTGAAAATGTATTTGAAGCCAAGTGAAAAAGAGCATCTTGATGACCACCAAAAAAAGATAATGGAGAAGCTTAGCAATGATCTGTTTGGCAATTAATTGTTTTCAAATGAGTTGGTAATTTCAATAATATTGTCTGTCATGTCTATTTTAATAATGTGTGTATGCATTTTGTCATTCTCTTTAATAATGTGTGTATCTGTTTCTGTTTCCTACTTTAATAATGTGTGTATATGTTTCATGCTTTAATAATTCATGTTTGTCGTTTTCTACTTGAAAAATCGTATTTGTTTCTAGTAAAAATAAATAAAATAATAATGTCTATGTGTTTTTCAATTTTGCTTTAATAATGTGTCATAATGGTTTCTGTATCAATAATATTTTCTTGTCGGTAATCTTTGACTTTTTTGACAAAAGAATGCATAACTTATAGCTTTTAGTGAAAAATATAATTTTTATCAATTAATGTGTAATGTAATGTTTAGTAGGAGTCCGGTGATTTCAACCACTGATTTTCTTATAAATGATAGCACATTCTTCCATTAATGTATCAATACCAAAAATCTCATCATAATGAAAAAATCAATGGATCCATCAGAATTTCCATTTGATATTGAAGCTTACAAGAAACAGTCAGAAATTGAAAAGAAGTTTATTATCAACCAGTTTAGGGAGCGTCGTAAAAAAATAGAGGAGGACTACACACCTCGTAGCAAGAGAAAATACGTCAAGAGAGATCATGCAGCTGCAAACGAAAGATTGATTGATGACTACTTTTCCAATCAACCTACATATGACGACACAATGTTTCGTCGGCGATTCCGGATGCGAAAGCATGTGTTTCTTTGGATCGTTGAGGATCTATCAAGCATTGACAACTACTTCACTCAACGATTTGATGCAGCCAAAAAGGAAGGTATATCTCTATTAGCAAAATGTACCACAGCCATGCGAACGTTAGCATACGGTGTAACGGCTGATGCCGTTTATGAGTACATCAAAATAAGAGGTACTACAACATTAGAGTGTTAGCGTAGGTTTTGTAAAGGAATCATACAATTGTATGAGCAAGTGTATCTGAGAGCTCCAACTCAAGATGAACTACAAAGCATTATACATGTTGGTGAAACGCGAGAGTTTCCGGGGATGATTTGAAGTATTGATTGCATGCACTGGGAATAGAAAAATTGTCCTACTGTGTGGGAAGGTCAATTTACACGGGGAGATATAGGAACCACCACTGTTATTCTTGAAGCAGTTGCATCTTATGATCTATGGATATGGCATGCCTTTTTTGGATGTCCTGGCATATTGAATGACATAAATGTTCTAGACTGTTCTCCAGTTTTCGATGATGTTGAACAAGGAAATACTCCAAAAGTAATTTTTTCGTGAACCAACGTCCTTACAATATGGCATACTACCTAGCTGACAATATTTATCCTTCTTATCAAACATTTGTCAAAGTGAACAAGACAAGTTATTTGCACACAATCAAGAGGCATATCGGAAGGACATCGAACATGCATTTGGAGTGTTGCAAGCTCGATTCAAAATCATTCGTGAACCTGCTCGGATGTGGGACATAACTGATTTGGCTACCATCATGAGGTCATGTATCATATTACATAATATGATTGTTGAGGCTAAACGAGATAGTATCTTCAAAATTGGACTAATTATGATCAATCTGAAGCAAGTGGGTCTAATTTCCCATTACCATTCTTGATTGAGGTGCTTCCTGCATTTGCAAATAATGTGCGTTCTAGATCTAACTTTTGTGATTCAAATGTACATCACAAATTGCAAGCGGATCTAATCAAACACATTTGGACAAGATTCGGACAGTCTCATGACTAAAGAGATTTTTTAATCTCTATATAATATTTAAGAGCTTTCTTGTTTTTCCGGGTTGAATTTTTCGTAACAAATAAATTATGTGTGTTAACTAGTTGTCTTTTGTGGTTTTGTTCAAATTTTGGTGTATTGTTGTTTATGTATTGTATTAAAATTTTAAAAATATATAAAATTTTATGTTCTAATATAAATATTTTTGATTTTTTAATTATTATTTCGGTAATCTGAGTTTTAATTATTGTTTTTATTAATGATAATAATTTGTAGATATAATAAGAATATAAAATAAAGATGGTGGGGTAAGGTGTTGAATTTTATTAAACAAACCATTGTAAGGATATAAAAATTGATAGGGTGTTGAATGATTAGGTGGAAGAAAGAGAAGATGATGTGGAATAGAAAAAGAGAAAAATGAGGGTGGTGAATAAATGAACCATTGTTCATAGCCTTATGGAGAAATTCAACAGTATTCCGAATTATTCAGCCCAACACATAACCAACTCGATTTCCTCTTTTTTTTTGTCAACATTGGACCACAACTGGCCGGACCATTAGCCAAGTTCCTGCATAATGCAGGCAGCAGGACTCGATCACTGGATGTGCAAGTGTACCTACCTTTAGTGGACTTACCGCCTGCCACTAGGCTAAAGGCCACTTGCACTCGATTTCCTCTTTAAAGGCTCTTTTTATCCCTCATGTTCACGTGTGTTTATATGTAGATAGAGAAAGCTACCTCTTCATGTTAAATCTATACATTATGATTTCTTAATCAAATACATGTCAGTCTCTGAATAATAATAACATAAGAGGAAGCTAACCTTTGGAATCCATGGTTTATGATCTGGATTTTGACAATGACTCTTCCACATCAAACCCAGAATAGCATAAGGTCTCTGTTGATAGGATGCAGAGAATGTTTTCTGACTTTCTTATTAGGGTTGTTATGGAGACCAAAACCATGTATTTATATAGAATTAATTTCTAATTCGGTCCTTCATTAAACTAAAATTACTCAATATCACTATATAATTTTGACTTCTTTAAATAATGACCCAAAACATTGATTATACAAATGTGATAGACTTTATGAGCTCAATATTTTCATTATATAGTTGAGTTTAAGCAATCTCGTCCATTGACTATAACAACATAGGATCATAGCGGTTTTCGTATACTAAAAATAACTAAACCTTCCATGGTAACTGAAGTCAGTACAGTCAAATGACATAGATCAATTACCAAAACGGTGGCATGAAAATCACACGAAAATAACTCAGTACATGTCGATTTTCGATTGGTCCTACCTTATTGAGATCCTTTAACTTTATTGTACAGTAGATTACATCGAATACTTTATTTCTGATCAGAAAATGAAATGTGTATAAACAAAACTAAAACATAAAACCCAAAACCAAATGAAAAACTCCAACTAAACCAAATGATCCTCAAACATTGTAACACCCATTCGAGCAGTATGCTCATGAAAAACCTTTGGTGGAATATCTTTTGTAAGAGGATCTGCTATCATGGATTTTGTCCCTAAGTGTTCTATGGAAATCTCTCCATTTTGTACCTCTCCTAAACAACGAGAAACTTAATATCGATAAACTTGGACTTTGTAAGGCTCCTATTTTTGTTGTAGTACAAAACAGCTGATTTATTGTCACAATATAACTTGAGTGGTCGTTCAATTCCCTCAACAATATGCAGTCTAGTGACAAAATTCCTGACCCAAAGTCCATGATTGGATGCCTCAAAAATTGCTACAAATTCTGCCGCCATTGTGGAGGAAGCTACAAATGATTGTTTCACACTACGCCAAGCAACAGCTCCACTAGCCAACATATAAACATAGCCTGAAGTGGACTTTCTACTATCTTGACATCCAGCAAATCATAATAAGAATATCTAGTGATCTCTAAGTTATCTGATTTCCGATATGTTAGCACATAGTCATTTGTCCTTTTCAGGTACCTCGTGACCCTTTTGGCTGCTTTCCAATGGTCCAAACCTAGATTACTTAAGTATCTGCCGAAAAACTCCAACAATGTACGCTAAATCCGGACGCGTAAAAACTTGAGCATACATTAGACTTATGCCGAGGCATAAGCAATCTTCTGCATCTCATGAATTTCCATATTTCCTTTAGGGCACTATTTGAGACTAAATTTGTCTCCCTTAGAGATTGGTGTATCTCCTGGTTTGCAATCATGCATGCCAAATCTTTTTAATACTCTATTAATATAGGCCCTTTGTGACAACCCTAGAACACCTTGACTACAGTCTCGATGAATCTGGATTCCTAATACTAAGGATGCTTCACCAAGATCTTTCATCTCAAATTTTTCCTTAAGAAATTTCTTGGTCTCATCCAACATGCCAATATTATTAGTGGCCAGTAGTATGTCATCAACATACAATACCACGAAGATGCATTTATTCCCACTGAACTTGTGATACACACAATCTTCAACCAAACTCACCTCAAAACTGAAAGAGGTGATTACCTTATGAAACTTGTGGTACCATTGACAAGAAGCGTGTTTGAGCCCATAGATGGATTTATTTAACTTGCAAACCATCTTCTTTGGATCACCTATCACAAAGTTTTCTGGTTGCTCCATATAGATTATCTCATCAATGTTTCCGGTGAGAAATGTTGTCTTAACATCCATCTGATGAAGCTCTAAGTCATAATGTGCAACAAGAGCCATAATTGTTCTAAAAGAATCCTTTGATGAAACTAGGGAAAAAGTTTCTTTATAGTCAATCCCTTCTTTCTGAGTATAGCCTTTAGCTACTAGATGGACCTTATACCTCTCCACATTACAACTTGAATCTATTTAGGTTTTAAATATCCATTTGCAACTAATAGGTTTTACACCTTCTGGTAATTGGACAATGTCCCAAACATAATTGTCTAGTATTGACCGATACTCTTTTTAACTAGCTTTGACCAACTCATCTGAGTTGGAACTACCCATGGCCTCACGAAAGTTGATAGGATCATCTTCCAATTGGGTTTGAATTTCCTCTTATTCCATAAGAAATACTATATAATCATCTGGAATAGCACTTCTCTTTTCTCTAATGGATCGCCACAAAGGCACCTGTTCCTGATGCACCAGCACTTGTTCTTGATGCACCGGTACTTGTTCTTGATGCACTGGTTCTTGAGGATTTTGAATTTTACTATCAGTGTCATCATGTTTTCGAGGAAGAGCTTCAATATCAACTTGAGGTTCCAAAATTTCTTTATCAAAAGTAGCTATATGAATCGGTCTAGAACCTAAATCTGATTCTTCGTCAAAGATGATGTCTCTATCTTTATTTCTCCCCCAAAATTCATTATCCTCTAAGAATGTGGTTGTTCCCGTCTCAAAATTTTCTTTTGTGTGGGATCATAATACTTATACCCCCGAGATCGCTCAGAATAACCAATAAAGTAACTGCTCACAGTTCTAGAGTCCAACTTTTCCTCAAATGGCTCGTAAGGCCTAGTCTCATCAGGATATCCCCATATGTGAAAGTTCTTCAAACTAGGTTTCCTCCCAGTCCAAAGCTTGTAAGGTGTTTTTGCAGTTGCCTTAGTTGGTACCCGATTAAGAATGTAAGCTGTAGTCTTTAGTGTCTCTCCCCAGACTGATTCAGGTAAAGTAGAATGACTGATCGTACTCCTTACAATGCCCTTAAGAGTGCGGTTGCATCTTTCTGATACACCATTCATGTTAGGAGTCCCAGGCATGGTATATTATGGGATGATTACGCACTCCTATAGGTATCTGGCAAATGGTCCTAGACGTTGTTCACTTGAACCGTCATACCGACTGTAATATTCTCCACCACAGTCAGATGTAACAAACTTTATCCTTCGGTCAAGTTGACTCTCAACTTCTGCCTTTAACTTCTTGGACATGTCTAAAGACTCAATTTTTCATGAATACGAAACAAGTATGCATATCTAGAGTAGTTGTCTATGAAAGATATAAAGTGTTGTTGACCATTCCAAGATATCGTAGGGAAATGTCCACAAATGTTTGTATGTATCAACTCAAGGACTTCTTTAGCTCTATATGCACCCAATTTCTTATGTTTAGTCTGTTTTGCTTTAATGCAAGCCACACAGACATCACAATTTTTGAAGTCAACAGAACTCAATATACTATCTGACACAAGTCGTTTAATTTTATTTCTAGAAATGTAACCTAAACGTTCGGGTCACAAAGTTCTTGAATTTGCATCTTCAAAGTTTCGTTTAGTAAACCTTGATTCAAACCTTAAGTTTTTATTATAAAAATCCATAGTGTCAAACATATAAAGATTGTTATTATTCATAAGTGTACCAGTTCCAATTATAACTAAATTTAAAGAAAAAGTAGTTTTTCCATTCCCAAATAGACAAGAATAACCAGATCTGTCTAAATAAGGACCATAAATCAAATTACGTCTAAAAGACAATGCAACGAAAGTGTCTTTCAAATCCAAATAACAACCAGTACTAAAAACCAATCAAAAATTCACAGTTGCCTCCACATCCACCACAAAACCATCAGCCACATGAATGCGCTTTCAGGATTAGTTTTTTTCAGTAGCTCAGGCAACCCTGTAGTGAAGCACTGATGTTAGTAGTTGCAGTTGTATCTAACCACCAAGTGTTTGTGGGTACTTTAATTAAGTTCACCTCTATACACACCATAGCAAAGGAACTACCTTTCTTTACATGCCATGCGTTGTACTTTGGGAAGTCCTTCTTCGTATGTCCAACTTTCTTACAAAAGATACAAGTATCTACAGCCTTAGTCTGATTCTTTTGAGTTGGACCTTTAGCAACATCATTCTTTACGACCTCAATTTTCTCTCTTTTGCCCTGACCCTTAGAGGTGTTAACCATATGAGCACTTTCGGACCTTTCTCGTTTCATTTTATCCTCCTCACTCACATAATACGAAATGAGCTCATTAAGAGACCATTTCTCCTTCTGTGTGTTGTAACTGGATTTCACTTGATTAAATTGAGGAGGAAGAGATTTTAAGACAAAGAATGTGAGCACTTCTTCCTGAAGCTCAATCTTGAGAGTCTTAATCTTTGAAACAATGTTAGACATTTGCAAAATGTACTCCCTTATGTTTCCTTTGCGGTGGTACCTCATGGTACTATAGCAATACATATGCGTACTTATTTCTTCTTTATCGCTACTCGTAAAACGCAAGTCTATCGCAGCAAAGAAGTGTTTGAGATCTTTGATCTCCTCAGCACTTCTAAAGGTTTCTGGAATGATGTCCAAAATGATCATTAAACCAATGCGATTAGAACGCTCCCACTTCTCATAAACAGCCTTATACTCAGGAAGGCTGTCATTCGTAGAAGAAGTAGGTTGTTCTATCCTTAACGCAAAGCCAAGATCCATACACCCAAGCACAATCTTAACTTTACTTTTCCATTCCTTATAGTTGGAACCGTTAAGTGTTGAAATTGTACCTAAGTTTGCAGATACTGCAGTAAAAGAGAACAATCTTTTATTAGTAAATTACTACTAAACCGAAATAAAACAATAATGAAATGAGTAATTGTACAACCCATCTCAAGATACCAAGTGCAACACTTACATCAAATCTTTAGACAATAATATTAACTGCTAACGGTACTCTTTTGTTATAATCAAACATTGACAATAATGCATGACAAACAACAACCTATCTTTGGATCGATTGATTGTTCACATGGTTATTCCAAATAATTGTTAAAATATTTATTATCACAGGTATGTATATAATTTTGTCAAATATAAACCTACCTTTGGCTCGATTTAATATTCACATGAATATATACACATATAACATTTAATACTATTCTTGGAAAAATATCCACAAGAGAAGTTATGTTGGCAACATCATGTATCAATCAATCCAATTCAAATATTAAACTTGCACAATTAAAATCATTATTGATTTAAAAGCTTAATTATTATTCTTGCGCAGACAAATATTTTCTGGGCATACAATGTACAAGAATAATTTCATAGCATAATGGTTATTGATAGGCTTGAGTTTCGGCACAACCGAGGTTCGAATTATATGGCCAGCATTTCCAAATAATTTTAATTTGCTTAACTTTTAATGAACATGGGCCCATGAAAATTAGTGGTCCAGTGTTAACCCAATTTCAAAACAAAAAAACCACATTTCAGTAAAAACAATTTGTATTTACGAAACTGTCCATGTATTCAACCAGAAACCCTAATTTGTGTTTATTTTTAAAAAAAATTCCAGCAGTCAAAGCCAAAAAACAACAGTGAAATTGCTCAAGAGGTTTGAAAATAACCTGAATTACGAATATACAATTGAGCATGAACCTTAGTTTCAAATATGATCCAAAAATTGCTCTTAAATTTCAGATTTTTTTCTTCAGAAAACACAACTTTTGAGCAATATAAATAGATCCAAAAATGTCATAAACTTTAATCTTAAATCTAAGATCTAAACATATATATATATATATATATATATATATATATATTATACAAATAACATAAAACCACATATTAAAAAATTATTAATCTAGATTAAACTTTACAATTTACCAGATAAATAAAATCGAATTTATTAAATATAATTATTTTATTATCAAATAGAAACTGAGCATGGTGCTCTAATATCAATTGCCAAATCTATACCTTATGATTTCTTAATCAAATACATGTCAGTCTCTGAATAATAATAATATAAGCGGAAGTGTACCTTTGAGATTCATGGTTTATGATCTAGATTTTGGTAATGGGTCTTCCACAGTAAACCCAGAATAACTTAAGGTCTTTGTTGATGGGATGTAGAGAATATTTTCTAAATTTCTTATTAGGTTTGCTGTGGGGGCCAAAACCTTCTATTTATATAGAATTAATATCTAATTTGGTCATTCACCAAATTAGAAATTATTGTATATCACCACATAATTTTAACTTCTTAAATAATGACCAAACACATTGATTATACATTTGTGGCCCAAAATAAATCTCACACTTCACACTCACCTATCTGCATCTTCCTGAAGTCTTTCTTCATTTTCTTTGTAATACTTGGTACATATTCATATGATTCGTTATGTCTTGTTTTTAAGAATCTAAAAATAACCAGATACATATGTTATAATAGAAACCAATATGATACTACCAACATATTCTATGTCGCTGAGCTTGACGGGCTCTAAAAGTCTTGGTTATCTTTTATATAATAATAGTGTAGCATTAACTTAAATATCTTGTTATAGTGTCTGTTTTGGAGTAGGTTGTATTGTTACCTGAAAATATTATCACATAATATTTGTCACACAATTATATTCTAATAAGATTCTATAACTAATTAATTAATTATTATTATCTAGATAAAATATTATTAATTAATTAATTATATTCTGATTTTCATTATTACACATCACCTACTTTGAGATTATCTTTAAATTATTCTATTACAATTTTAATCTCTTTAATAATTATATTTCTAATCCTAATCGATATCTATTATAAACAATCCTCCTAATCCTAATAGGGAAACTAATAAACAATATCTATTTAAAACCCACCATAGGACAATTATCACAATTCTCAAACGATTCAATATATAAAGATTTTAAATCTCTTGATTTGTTTTGATTGGTCAATTTATTTAAATTCATTAATTTGTCTTTTTGTTTAGATAAAATTATATTAAAAACTAATTATTTCTTTTGATTCGATTTCAATAAAAACATACAATTAGAATGGAAAAGTTAACCATTTAAGCTTTGATTTTTGTTGGTTTTAAAAAAAATCTCTAACCAATTACGATTTGATTTTGTTTGTTAAAAATAAAATTTTAACCAATTAAAATTTAATTTTTGTTGGTTTAAAAGACCAATTAAAATTTGATTTTTGCTATTTTAAAAAGAAATCTTTAAGAAATTAAGATTTGATTTTCATTGGTTTTTTAAAAATAAATCTTTTGTTGAGATTTTGATAAGAACCGTAATACAATTTTTTTTGTTTTAACAAATAATTTTTTTTGAATTTTAATAAGAAACTTAATTTAAATATTTTTGGTCAACGCAATATAAAACAACAAAAATATTTTATTGAGAGCGTTCAGAGATTCATATATTTTATAATAAATTAAAAAAATTATCCCTTGATAATATTTGATAAAATTCCTTAACTAATTCTTAATAATATCTTTACCTACATAATATTACCAATTTGTTTTAATTTAATATAAAAATATTTTAAATTTATATCTTTATTATAATGAAATCGTAACAATAAGATTTTTCGTATCTTTGTAATAAAATAATATAGATTTTACATTTTAGATTTTTTTGAGTGGTCGATTTATTTTAACTAATAAATTTTTCTGAGTAACATTTGTTTAGATAATTTGTCACATGATTTTTGGTCATATCTTTATCTCTTTGTAGCAATAATTTTTTGATTTCGTTAATAGAGATTTTGTTTATGATTTGGTTACTTTTTTGAACTTTAATTTGATTGGTTGTATTTTTGAACCTTAATTTGATTTTGTTAGATATAATTATTTTAACAAATAAGTTAGTTAAGATTATGATAAGATCATTGATTAAACAAATTTCGTTTGTTAAATTAAGATGATATTATTAATTCAATAATTAACAAAATATCTTATATTTAATTCAATAATTAGATTTAAAGTCCCTAAATTTATTTTGGTTGGTTAATTTGTTTAAACTAATTAATTTATCTTTTTTTATATAAGATAATTTTTAAAAAAGAATTATTTGTTTTTAATGGATTTCAGTAAAAACATACAATTAAAAAGGAAACTTCAAATAATTAAGATTTTACTTTTGTTAATTCAAAAAAAAATTTCATACCAATTAAAATATGAATTTTGTTTGATAAAAAAGAAAACCTTAACCAATTAATACTTTAACTTGTTGGTTTAAAATGAAATCTCTAACCAAAAAAAAATTAATTTTCAATGGTTTTTGAAAAAATCTTAACCAACTAAGATTTGATTTTTGTTGGTTTAACAAATAAGTTTGTTTGTATTTTCATAAAAATTTTAATTTAAATATTATTGTTCAACACAATAGAAAACAAAAAGAATATTTTATTAAAATATTCCTAAATCGAAATACCTTATATTTAGGGCAAATCAAATAAATGATATTCCTAATTCTAATAGAGCAAAAATTTCAATCGAAATCTATATAAAAATATATTGAGACAAATTTAACAACACCAAAGATTTTTTGTACTTTTTTTCTTCTCTCGATTTTTCTTTTTCTTCATCATGTATTTCTCTAAAAAAATTTCATTGAAACCTAACAAATAAACGTGAAGGATTAAAGTTAAAATTCTTAAACTCTAAAAAATATACACTTAAATACATGCTCGAACGATTGATATGGTTCTTTATCATTTTAAGCTACATTATTAATAATTTATCTATGTGAATAGCTTTATAATAATTTAAAGAGGAATTACTAAAAATGGCCCTTTCGAAATGCCATTTTTAAAACATACCCCCTGATGATCATTTTCCTCTGCCAATTTTTAAAGGAAAGGGTAGGTTTTGAAAAAGGTACATGTCAATAAGGGTATTTTTTAAAATCCCCTTTTAAAATATTTTCTATTTAATTGATATGTATATATATTTTAAGGAAGGAACAAAATAGGCTCAGAACGCTCTAGTAGAAACAAAATAGCCCCATATGGGATCCAGTACAAAAAAACTCTATAATATACTCCCGCTGTTTCTTTTTATAAGTTGTTTTGATTGAATGCACAAGTATTAAGAAATTTTTTGCTTTTTCTTTTCTCAATAAAAAGTTCACCACTTTTTGTTAACATTTAATTAAGAAAAAGAAAGAAGAATAATTTTTTTAAATAAAAAATTAGTTTATTTTAACTTTTAGTTTACTTTTTGTCTTGGTTTTGTAAAACAACTTATATTTTGAAACATAAAAAAACTTCTAAAACAACTTATATTATGAAAGGAGGGAGTATGTCGTTTTCATCAAAATATATATATATATATATACACATATATTTTAAGGTGATAAAATTTGCTTTAATATAAAAACGAATGAATTGGTTTCTAAATTCAAAAAATTTCTTGAACAATGAAGTAATAAAATCATTACAAACCTACGAGTTTCTCCTACAACTTAAGCTTACCGTATTTCTACTCATAACTTCAACTTTCTTTCATGTACACAACCACTGCCAATAGATCCTCTACCAGATTATGTGTTAGAATTAAAATTTGTTAATTACCCTGAATTACTTGAAAGATGACTTAAAGATATCTATCTTATACGTAAGTAATAATTTTTTTTAAAAAATATTATTTTTGATTGTAAGTATTAATTATTAAAAAATAATAATATTTNTGATTGTATGTACTAATTATTAAAAGATAATAATATTTGTTATATATAAAAGACATTATATATCCTATACTTTTTATATACAATCAAAAATTTTAATAAATATATTTACTAGAATATATATATATATATATTTGATTATAAGTATTNCATTATGAAAAATAAGTATATTTGTTATATATAAAGGACATAAAAACGTAAAATCTATAATCTCAATATAAATATGCAAGAAATAAATCAATTTTTGAGAAAAACATTTCTTATATATAGAAGATAGAAATTAATATATTTTTATTTGTAAGATAACAAAACGAAATAACTAATGCTATGAACATTTATAAAAACTAAACAACTAATGATATCAACTTTCAAGTTTTCAAAAACTAAAAATTATATTAGTTATATCAAAAATCAGTTTTGTTAATCTACAAGTGCATCTTGATAAAATAATTATACATATATACTTGCTGAATGGATTAAAATATTAATAAATAAAAATATGTGTTCTATCGATAATGTATAACACATCAAAATTAAACATAGATCTTAAAACCTAAATAAATATGGGNGGGTCTAAAAATTAAGTTATAAACGAGTCTAAAACATAAATGAACATGAGTCAAAACGTAAATAACATGAGTTAAAAAAAATTTATATGCAAAATTGTAATGCACCAAAACTTAAGTAAACAGAAATAAAATATATATATCGTGTACAATAAACACCGGTGATCACTAGAAATTTATAATTAATATATGAAATATATATATATATATATATAAGTAAGTAATTAATAAATTTATATTTATAAATCAAACCATAAATAAATAAATAAATAAAACAAACAAATATTACCTAACCCGTGCATAGCACGAACATCATCTAGTATTAATTATGATTACCTATAAAGTTGCTAAAACATTACATTACATGATCAAATTTTTTAACATGAGATTCTTTGTTATATATTATATTACTACTACTTATTCATTTCAAACTAGATATAATACTTATATTAATATAATTTTTTTACAATTAGATCAATAAACAATCTCGACGATTGAGAAAAACTGCATCATCTGTGCTAACCCAGTTTTGAGATGCCTAAACCAGTAATTTCTAATTCGGATCTTATAGAAATATCAATCATCTATAAATGATTCTTTGAAAGCATTAGAATAATTTTCTAGTATAGGACGATAATTCTCGTATTCGGTAAGAGGGATGTTTATGAGAACTCAAAGAATACGAAGGAGTCTCTCATTTGCGTCAACGATGTCTTATTTGATCTCATTTCCGATAACAAAAGTAGAAGTGTTGGCAGATCGTATGAATATCTTGCACATGGTGGCAAAGTGATCGGGTTTTCTCTCTTATATAGAAGATTTTTCACGATGGAAAAATTTGTTTTGTTTTTTCCTTTCCATTTGATTCATAAGTCTCTGAATCATAAAACTTATTTTCTCGCCCGTAATATTAAAGATCTATCTTATGATTTTTCTTTTGTAAAAACTATTCCACATGAGTATCTTTCTTGACCATCATAAACAAATATAGGTTGACAAAAAAACAATTGGATCAACAAATGGTAATCGATCCAAAGTCCCCTCAAATTCAAATTATATCATGTGGCCTTTTCCAGTTCCTAAAATCAATATTAAGTGGAAAAGACTTTGTACATTTCCATTTTACCACTTAATTATGACATTTCAATAATAATTGTTATAATGTATGTTTATGTCTTATCATTTCTAAAATGTCTAACTATGTCCACCAAAAATAAACACAAGTCAAGGAACGAGCAGAGTATTTAACATTCCTACAAATTTGAGCATCTTAAATTCTGACAGCGATACACTAATTTTCGTTTAATGAAGCTTAACATACATATTCAGTAATTTAGTAATATGTTATTTTTAGTCAATAATTGTACCGATAAGATTCCATTCATATCTCAAATTTCACATTCTTAATTTTTTTTTCTTCCACTTTTGTAGAAGAGAAGCATCAAACTTCTTTATTTTAGGATTTGTAAATAGAACACTACCGTTGTGTTAAGTAAACTAATCAAATATAGGCTATGAATGAAAGACTACTTTTTAGATTTTAGTTTACAGTTTCAATTGATTTTAGTTTTTAGTTTTTAATTTTCTTACTGATTTTGATTTCTGAAAAATTCTAAAAAATTCTAAAAATTGGTTTCTAGGTTTCGAGAAAGGTAACGTTAAATTTTCAGAAACTAATTTTTCTAATATTTAGGATAATTTAAAAACCATAAACTTGAATATTGAATTATTACAAAAACAGTTTTTCAAATTTTTAAAAACTAGTTTTTCAAAAACTTGATTGACTTGAAAGTATTTTCTAATAAAAACTAAAACTAAAAACTATTTAAAAACTACTTACTATTTGTAGCCATAGTATGCTTCAGTTTATTAAAGATTCTTATAAAATCTAGTTTATAACACACTACGTGAAAGAAGTCTTTTCTTAATTAAGTTTTCCGGTCCACGTGCAACATCCCACGCAATGCATTAGACACAACCCCCCCNCGTATAGAATTTGGAGTTTGGAAAATATGATATAGATTAGGTCTAATCAATTTAAATTTTGACAAACAGGAACAAAAAATATAATATCTACATCAGTGTTAATGCGAAAACTAACAATAAACAAGATTTAACTAAAAGACAAATACTTAATTATTATGAAGTTGGTTATTCCCGAATCTAACTAATTTTCTTTGATGTAGGTTTTCGTATTTTTCAATCCCATGCTTTTTTTCTTCTTTGCTTCCCAGTTTTTTTAAATATTTGGAGTGTAGTATATAATGTTTGAAAAATCTTCTTTCCTTCCATATTCTCCTCAAATCATGTGAAATTTTATTCAGAAATTATATCTTAGCGATTTTTTCTTAGATTTTCAGTTCAAATTTCCTAATTTTCTTTGTTGAGGAGCTCTCCAAAATTCGAACTCGTTCTTTTCAGATTTGAATTTTTGGATTTCAAATTCGTTATTTGGAGTTAAGTTTGCAAACTTTATTTTATATAATTTTAAAATCAGTAATTCTAAATAGATTTAAATTTTTAAATTAAACTACCAGTGAACTTCTCTAAGACACCACTAAAAATAAGAAAATACAATCTTTGTCGCAAAATAAATCATCAGTTATTTTTTTTGTTCCGGTTAAAGTGACTACGTATATTGCAATTAAAATTAATAAATAAATATATAAAATAGAGTTTATTTAATTTAAAATTATGTTATAAGATTACTCATAACATATGAGCTGGTGGTAATGGTTTTTTATAATACCTCCATACATCAAAATTTGAACTTTCTCCCTATTGTAGAATGGTGAAATTATAAAGCTATTAGGCTAATTAAAAAAGAATTGCCATCCGATTTAGGGAAATATTGTCTTCCTAAAATATGGTGACATTCATCGTGTGTGTATATACAACTGTCATGCATTTTTGGCCTCCTTCGACAGCAAGAGACTAACGTCTAAAAATACTTACAAAACCAGTTATATATAGATACTACTAACATGACCATTAATTTCACTCTGTGTCAAACATAAGAGAATCTTAACGCTAATTAAAAACATGGACTTAATATTAGACATGTGTATGTGTAGGAAGAAAATATTAGTGTTAGCATTATTTTCCATTTATTACATATCAACAGTTTCTGCAGCTGGGCAATTTCCTGCGCTTTTGGCTTTTGGAGATTCAATACTCGATACTGGCAACAACAATTTTCTCCTGACCTTTATGAAAGGAAATATCTGGCCATATGGAAGGAGTTATACTATGAGAGTTCCGACTGGAAGATTTGGCAATGGAAGAGTTTTCTCCGATGTTGTTGGTATAATATATCCTCTATTTAAGACTAAAAGATATTTTACTTAAGAATACATATATTTAGAAATTTAATTTCTTTTATCAATAATTAATAAAATTATATAATATACTAGTTTTATATTATTTAACCAATATTATAAAATTCTACACAATGTTAATTGTCAAATATATTGTTTTGATAGAATCATGTAAATCTTTTGGTAAAACAAAACAAAATTTAGGGAAACATCAAATTGTTAAATACCACATCTACAACATTTTTCACAAGAGTTCAGTTTTAAGGAATCAGTCTTGTCCCACGTTGAAGTTTTTGAGGTTTTGGAAGAAGGATTTTGACTATAGACCACGCCTTGTAGATTCAACTATTGAGAAAAGAAAAATTAATTGTTTTCTCTAAAACACGTTCTATATATATTGAAAGAAATATTAACTATAATTGTTCAGATCATTGATCATATTATTAATAATCTTATTATTGTTATTATCACGTAAAGCCGAAGGTTTAGGGATCAAAAAAGTGTTGCCAGCTTATCGTAGCTTGTTTGTTGCTCCAAATGAGCTTAGAACTGGTGTTTGTTTCGCATCAGGTGGTGCAGGAGTCGATCCTGTTACATCCAAATTGCTGGTAAAACAAGTAATGAATTTGTTAAGAATATTACTGAACTTATATTTGTAATAAATATTGAATTATTTTTGTATTTGGCCAGAGAGTCTTATCACCAACTGACCAAGTAAACGATTTTAAAGGATATATAAGGAAGCTAAAGTTCGCAGCAGGTCCTTCAGGAGCAAGTAATATCGTTTCAAAAGCTGTAATTCTTGTTTCTCAAGGAAATAATGATATTGGAGTCACATTTCATGGAACTCCAACTGCTCTCGCACGAGGACTCACTCGAACTAGATATACCAGTAAACTAGTTGAGTGGAACAAAGCTTTTATGAAAGTAAGACACAAACTAATTAAAGCATATATATATACATATATATATATATATATGTGTGTGAACTAAGTAGTCTTGGTCTATAGTAGTTTTCATTTAAGGAGAAAGTCGACGTGTTAATCTAAACCAGACATTGATTTCATTCAAGCATAAAAATCTAGTCATTTTCACTTGGTTTGGAGCTAACAAATGGGTTTCCCCAGCTCCCCAAGGAATTATAGTGAAAAAGGATGATGGATCGACCCACAGTGTTGGAAATTCCTCATTCTTTGTAGAGGATAATGTTGATCCCCACTGATCAGAGTCGGCGATTTCCAAAAAAATGGAATCTCTTGGTTAACCAAATTATATATATAAGTGTTAAATCACATTCATTAAATCACATTCATAAAATTGGTTTTATGTGTATCTATGAAGCAAATATATGATCAAGGAGGGAGAAAATTTGCAGTGATGGGCGTGATACCATTAGGATGTTTGCCTATGACAAGAATCTTCATGGGTGGTTTTGTCATTTGGTGTAACGCCTTTGCTAATCTGATGGCTCAAGATTACAATAGAAAATTGAAGAATGGGATTCAAACTTGGGGTGGAGAATTTCGTGGTGCAAAATTTGTCTATGTGGACATGTTCAACACTCTTATGGAAGTTATAAAAAATTATAGAAAATACGGTGAGTACATACATATATAACCATCATCTAAATTTAGATACTCTGGCCAATATTTTCTGTGACATTTAGTCAAACATTTCATCTAAATTCTCGACAAAATTCTAATTTCGATGTTCTAATTAAGTCGGATGATCTTTGTCTAGAATATGTCGAGACATTGTTATCCACTGAGATTCAAGATAAATGATTTTTGTGTAAAATTTGTCGAGACGCTTATATCCAAACAAATTATAAATAGATGATTTCTGTCTAAAATATTTTGAGACATTTTTATCTAGATAGATTCAAAGCGGTTTTTTCTGTATAGAATATTGTGATTTCTTGTAATTAGATATAGTACATAATTTCAACCAAATTTAGTTAGTTTAGTAGTTGAAGACTTATTCTAATTGTTGCTCGTATACATTTTAGTGGGAAAAAAACTTGGATTTCCCTAGAGTCTGAATTTAATATGCGTTTATAAAAAGATGATTACGACTTCAGGATTTTATGATAGAGTTAATAAAGTATGATGAATTTGTGTGGTTTGATGCAGGATTTACAAATGAGAAGAATGGGTGTTGTTGTATGCCAACGGCAATAATACCATGTCCCTTCCCAGACAGATACGTCTTCTATGACTTTGTTCATCCCTCTGAGAAAGCCTACAAAATCATTTCTAAACAGCTTGTCGCTGATATCAAAAGAGGACTTGCCTGATTTTCTTACAATGCTTTATTAAATATTTTAATCTTAATAATAGCTTATTTTTGTCAACTTAAAAATTTTATTGAAAAAGATGAGGGACCTTAACTATTACAAAAAATTCTGAAAACACAAATTTATCGTCTAAAACTATGAGCGAAAAAATCAATCTTATGATTTAGACAATAAAAAATTTACACAAAGATGAAAAGAAATCATATAAACATGGCGATATATGTATATATATATTATTAGAAAGAATGTATAAATCTAGTTATATATTCTTTATTTCGTTTAATCCCAGAACAAATGCGTTTTGTTTACAAACATATGAAATGCTTTGTGACATAAAATAAAATTCAGACCGAATAAAAATGACAAAATTAAAAGGTCATATTTTTGTTAAATTTTTTGGTCGTATTAGGGAAATCTGTTCACAACTAGTAAATGAATCTAAACAAGAGGCGCCAGACCAGAAGATTCTAATATAAAACCTTAAAATCAAAACCGAAGAAAAAAATTTAGATTAGACAGTGTTGAAACTGAGGGAGATGCAATCGAGCCAGACAGATATCTTTGACTTTCCTGTCCACTTGTTTAAAGAGAGCTTCAGTTGATAGTGATCAATTTGTGAAGATTCGATCATTGCGTTGACGCCACAAGGAGTAGATAATGGCATGGGCAGCAATTAGCTCAAGATTCCTTTCATCGATCGGCGAAGCCAGGCTAGGAATACATGCCATGTTTTAAAACCTTCAAAGCAATGATTAAGTTTTAGAAGCAAAGTCTCCACACATCATAGTTATAGAGACAACGAAGAAGTAAGTGAAAGTGCAGGGAATTTTACAAAATATATTAATTGATTATAAATCTGCACATACAATATTGTAAACGCACGAAAAAACTAGATTCATTCAAGTAGAATTTTTCTTACAAAAGATTCTAACTTTGTCGAAAATCAATCTCTCAGAAATCAACATAAATCTAGATTTCTTTACTCCAAACACAATCATGACAAGTGGAAACAAATCATCTAACGAGCTTAAGCTTTAATCTAAAACATACGGCTCAATTCACTAATCTCTCTAAAACTTATGGCCTAAGTTTTTAGAAGAATATGTTTACAATGGACCTTCTCTTTTATAGGCATAAGAGACAAACACTATTTTCCCTAAAACATCTTCACGTTCTCTTATCACAAAGAGGATATTTTCCTCTCTCTTTTCTCTTCATAAGTTTATTAAGATTTATTCTTATCTTCAATTTAAATCTCTAACAAATCTTCAAGTCTTTCTCTCTAAGTTTCTTTCATCTATCACTCGCTCCTATTAATATTAGTCTCTAACTTCATATAATCAATCACGTAACACACATCTTCAATCTCCCCATTTTTGGCTTGATGTGCATCTTTAGCAATCAGACCACATTCGTGTTTTGCATCTTAAACAATCAGGTTTCTGTTCTGCATCTTGAGCAATCATGTTCTTGTTCAATACGGTCATCTTGATGTTATGCTCCCCCTAAAAAGTTTGTCCTCCACAATCAGATTTTTGAGTCCATTTAGAGTCATCCTCTTATCTCCCTCTGCTTCAGTGCACATCAAGACAAAAACAACCACATGTTTCTCAGTTACAACAAATCTTTGTTAATTGAATTCCATCGTTGTATCTCTTCTGACTCTTGTTATTTTTCTTACTCCATACATGTGCGCAGTGCCGTGTCTACGCATATGGAGACCTAGGATGATTAATAAAATTTATAAATTGTATTTCTATATTTTTCAATATGTAATATTTATTTATTAATAAAAGTATTATATAATTCAAGTAAATATAATTTAAAAATTATGTATAGTTTACAGAAATTTAAAAATATTATAGTAAGTCCAAGTATATGATAGAAAATAATTTATTATATTACATATTAATACATATAATATTTAGTATAATAAACATTTCTTTAAATAAAAATTCTTTCCAAAATATTATGAATCTTAAAAATGTAATTACCTAATGTACTTCTACGTGTAAATAATAAAAAATGTGACCTTCAAATTATTTACTAACTAAATTAAGTAATTTAAATGTAGCATTCCAAAATAAAATAAAAATGGCATGGGGCAAATTATAATACCCACGTTCAGCTGACCCAAGAAAGTACTAGGTGCGGTACGTGGATGCGGTACGTACGAGCGAACCGAACATGCCCAATAGGTGTGTTTTAGCCAAGGAAAGGCATTGGAAGAATAAAGAATGATCAAAATCAGACAAACCATGAAAATAAGCCAAGAACAGAATTTAGGACAAGAACCTAGGATTTGGACAGAACCTAGTGGTTCAGACAACATGGTCCGGATCGGACCGCACAGTCATTCGGACATGATTGGTCCAAGAGGACTTGACCTAGAATTCTTGTTTGGTAATAGGTTAAGTGGAATCTTAGAATGGTTAGGTTGAATGATTGATTGTGGATGGAATGACCATGTGGGTCGATATTGTGATTGAGAACCGTGTGGTTTGTGATCTGTGACTTGCGAACCTTAGTGTTTGGATCTGAGATCTGTGAACCGTGTGGTTCGTGATCTGTGACTTGTGAACCTTAGTGTTCGGTCTGTGACTTGTGAACCTTGGGCTTTGGATCTGAAACTATGAAATAATGTGAATATTGTTCTTGACTCAAAGATTACTTTGGCTGATTCGGATGTAACCCGGAAAGTCAAACTGATTGTTTGAGCAAACTCTGAATAATGATTGTTCTATGACTTGATTTGATTTGTTATTGAATGTGTATTCTGGTTATGGACTAGTGGGATGGGATGACCGAACCACTAAGCAATTCTTTTGCTTATACAATCTGCGTGATTGTAGGTAATGATCCGACCAATGATCGAGAAAGTGGCTAATAGGAGCGATACCAAGGCGGGGCGGAGAGGCAGTGGATCTAGGGTTAGGATTTAGAAGTTGTTTTTATGTCATTTAAGATTGAACTTGATGCTAGTACCGTTTTTAATGAGTTATGTTGTCACTTGATGTTTTTGGAACCTTGAACTTGAATATGAATAAGAATGGAACCGACTTTTATGAATTGCTTGGGCTGGTCACCTCTTTATAATCAAAATTTTGACTTAGTGAATAATGAAACATGAGTTGGTTAAGTGTATGGTCTGCCCAAGCCTTACTAGAATGTGTTGGAACGCGGATTTTATGAGTTGGGGTGTTACAATTTGGTATCAGAGCCAGGTTGATTCTAGGATAGTTGGGAAGTGTGTAAATGGGTTAGATGAATGATATCCATCCTCCTCACGCCAAGGTCTCACGGTAAGTGTGATATGTGTTCTATGAACTGAGCTAAGTTGATAGAGGTTATTAACTTAGATGATGTGGTAACTGTAGAGGGTTAGTACTTGTAATGGAAGGAGAGGTAATGTGGGGAATGGTGAGACTTCTTGTAATGCTACTAGTAGGACTAAACGTGATGAGAGGAATAATGTGGAACATCAACAAAGTGTTGACCGGAGTGAGAATGTGGTGCCCGCAACACCGTCAACCCTAATTACAAATGATGGGGCTGGAGACCAGTATGGGTTGAACCCTATTTTCTCTATGTTAGCCCAAGTCTTGGAGAGGCTACCGACAATAGTACCGGATGAAGTCATGCCCCCACGGGAGAATGAGGTACCCATGGAGAGTGTGCCACTGCGTGCGGATGCTGAAACCGCACAAAACATAAACGAGTAGGCTGCCCAAGCCTTGACCACTCCATCATACCTGAAAATGATGGATCATATGCAGAAACTCGGCACAAGTTCTTTGATGGAGGAGCTAAGCCGATCGAGGCTGATGAGTGGAGCAGTAGGTTGGAGAGGAACTCAACTCTATTCGTTGTCCAGAGGAGTATATGTGTGATATAGCTGTTCATTACTTGGAGGGTGATGCCCACAACTGGTGGAAAGGGATTTCAGGCCGAATGGCAAACACAAAGTACACGTGGGAAACGTTTTGTAAGGAGTTGTAAGCAAAGTATTTCTCACCCGAGGTGTTTGATAGGCTAGAAAGAGCCTTCTTGGATCTAAGTCAGAGATCAATGACCGTGAGGGAGTATGAAACTCAGTTTAACAACGTTATGAGGTATGCGGGACATGAGTTAGATGATGAGAAAGTCCAAGTGCGTCGGTTCATGCGTGCGCTGCGGCTTGAACTTTACAATGTGTGTCATGTACAGAATTACAACTCAGTTGCGGAGCTTGTGGAAAAGGCTGCCCAATTGGAGAGTGGACTAGAGGAGGCCAGATTGGTGAGTGAAAAGAAAAGGGACCCAACCGTGCAGAAAACTCAACCAGGGAATGGTTCATATTCAAGGCAAAGGAGAACGGATGTGAATGCACCCGGAAAACTAGTTGCAGCTTGCACTCCGTGTAAGTTTTGCGGAAAGGAGCATAGTGAGAACGTAGGCTGGCTTCTGGTGCATGTTTTGGTGTGGTAGTACACACCATAGGGTTCGTGATTGTCCAAAGGAGGCCCCAAAGGCAAAGGATGTCCGTACCGAGGGACCAAGGGTGTGCTATAACTGTGTGGAAACAGGGAACATTCGGGCTAATTGTCCCAAGCCGCTTAAACCATCAGGGAAATGGGCAAGAGAGGAGTTCCCACCACTACAACCACCACCGCCAAAGAGACTGGCTGTAACTCCTAGAGCATACTTATTGGTTGCGGATTCAACCGACCAGACCACCTCACGACCGGTCTTTGGTAAATTTTGTTCATCACCATAATGTCTTCTGTTTGTGATCTTGATTGCTTGTGTAGTGTGAACTAGTATCCTTAGTGACTAAATAAACATGTAGGGCCTGTAATCATGAGTGATGTGGAAACCCATGTGTTGTTTGATTCCAGGGCGTCATATTGTTTTGTGCACCTGAGAATGATCGGTATTAGAGAGTTTAAGAAAGAACCTGGAGTAAGTAGTGGGTTGTTAGTCCGAGCAGCTGGTGGGACTATTTTGGTTAATGGTCGTGTGTGTGTTCCTAATGATCAGGGATTAAAGGGTGAAATCCTTAAGGAGGCACATATGTCTAAGTTAGTAATCCACCCGGGATAAATGAAAATGTATCGTGACTTGAAAAGGTACTGTCATTGGACATGAATGAAATGTGATGTGGCTAAGTGGGTGTCTGAATGCCCAACTTGCCAATTGGTCACCAAGTCCCTAGTGGATTATTGCAAAGTTTACTTATCCCGGAATGGAAATGGGATATGATAACAATGGACTTTATCACGGGATTGCCCATGTGTGATAAAAAGGATTCAATATGGGTAATAGTGGACAAGATGAAAAAGTCCGCACACTTTCTTGCGGTCAATATAATGGATAGGGCTGAAAGGTTGGCCGAGATCTATGTAAGAAAGATTGTTAGGTTGCATGGAGCACCTGCAAGTATTATCTCGGACAGGGACACTAAGTTTGTTTCAGCTTTTCGGAAAGCTCTTCAAACTAAGTTAGGGACAAAGATCCACACAAGTACAGCCTATCACCCGCAAACAGATGGACAATCCGAAAGGACAATCCAAACACTAGAGGACTTGTTGCAGGCAAGTGTGTTGGATTGGGGAAGTAAGTGGGAGGAACAATTACCTTTGGCTGATTTTGCTTATAATAATAGTTACCATGCTAGTATTGGAATTTCACCATATGAGCCATTGTATGGAAGGCCTTGCCGAACCCCATTATGTTGCACACAAGTGGTGGAGCGTAATATCTATGGGAGAGACTTCATAGAGGACACAACTGAAAAGATCCGAATGGTAAAGCTCAATATGAAAGCAGCTCGGGATAGACAAAAGAGCTATGCGGACAAGAGAAGGAAAACACTTGAGTTTATAGTAGGTGACTTGGTTTACCTCAAAACCGTATCGTATAAAGGGAAGGAAAGGACTATGCGATCAGCCAAGTTGTCACTAAGGTACATCGGGCCTTATAAGGTTTTGGAAAGGGTTGAAAAAGTGGCATATCAGATTGAGTTGCCTATAGAGTTAGAAACGTTTCATAATGTTTTCCATGTCTCAATGTTAAAGAAGTGCTTAGGAAGTGGAGAACAAGTTTTTGAGGGAACCCCAAGGAATTTAAGAGAGAATTTGACAATTGAAGCGAATCCAGTCCGAATCCTAGATAGAAAGATCAAAGTGGATCGTAGGAAGAAAACCCGAATGGTGCAAGTTAAGTGGGATTGTGATGGGGAACTTGAGACTACTTGAGAACGGGAACTTATAATGAGGGAAAGTTTCCCTAGTTTGTTTGACACACAAGATAGTTGGACCATCCACCATTTAGATTCAAGAACATTTTTTTTGTAGTGGGGTAGAATTGTAATACCCACGTTCGGCCGACCCAAGAATGCACTAGGTGCGGTACATGGATGCGGTATGTACGGGCAAACCAAACATGGCCAATACATGTGTTCTGGCCAAGGAAAGGCATTGGAAGCCTAGAGAATGATCAAAATTATACAAAACCATGAAAAATAAGGTAAGGACAAAATTTAGGACAAGAACCTAGGATTTGGACAGAACCTAGTGGTTCGGATAGCATGGTCCGGATCGGTCCGCACGGTCGTTCAGACATGATTGGTCTAAGATCGGACATGAACCTAGGAGGTTCGGACATGTTGTGTCTAGTTTTAGACAAGGTTTAAGGTATGTGACAAGTATAGTCCATGTCCAGACAAGTCTGGTCCGCGTCCGGACAAGGGTTCTCGTTCGGACAAGAGTTTGATATGTGGCCGGACGGGTAGCCTAAGGGGTTAAATGACCAGAAGTAATGTGTTTTGGACCTTGGACTATTTTGAATGGGTTTGAGGCCGGTCCAACTAAAGGAATTAGGGTTAGGGTTATCGTTAAGTTACCCTAAGGGTTGTAAAATAGGAGCATTAATCCACCCTAAAAAGGGAATGCACACAAAGTTAACTTAAAATAAGAGAGAGAACTTGAAGGAGGCTGAGAGAGATCGATCAGTTTAAGATAAGTTAGGGGTCCAATTGAGTTCAAGGTTTTGCTAGGCTTGGCTAGTCGAACCCCACAGAGCAAAAAGGAACCCGAAAGAGTCTAAGGCAAAGGTGAGTTTGTGACCGTGAGGATTTGACCTAGAATTCGTGTTTGGTAATTGGTTAAGTTGAATCTTAGAATGGTTAGGTTGAATGATTATTTGTGAATGGAAGGACCATGTGTGTCGATATTGTGGTTGAGAACTATGTGGTTTGTTATCTATGACTTGCAAACCTTAGTGTTCAGATCTGTGACCTGTGAACCGTGTGGTTCGTGATATGTGATTTGCGAACCTTAGTGTTCGGTCTGTGACTTGTGAATCTTAGGGTTTGGATCTGAGACTGTGAAATAATGTGAATGTTGTTCTTGACTCTAAGATTACTTTGGCTGATTTGGATGTAATTCGGGTAGTCAAACTGTTTGTTTGAGCACGATCTAAATAATGATTGTTCTATGATTTGATTTGATTTGTTATTGAATGCGTATTCTGGTTATAGCCTAGTGGGACGGGATGACCGAACCACTAAGCAATTCTATTGCTTATACAATCTGCGTGATTGTAGGTAATGATCCGACCAATGATCGAGAAAGTGGCTTATCGGAGCGAGACCAAGGCGGGACGGAGAGGAGGTGGATATAGGATTCGGATTTGGGAGTCCTTTTTATGTTATTAAGATTGAACTTGATGCTAGTACCGTTTTTAATGAGTTATATTATCACTTGATGTTTTTGGAACCTTGAACTTGAATATGTATAAGAATGGAACTGACTGTTATGAATTGCTTGGGCTTGTCACATCTTTATAATCGAAATTTTGACATAGTGAATAATGGAACATGAACTAGTTAAGTTTATGGTCTACCTAAGGCCTTACTAAAATACATTGGAACGTGAGTTTAAAGAGTTGGGGTGTTACGAAAATGCCCTTATCAATCAATGTAAGGCACGGCTCTACCCATGTGTTTCAATATTGAGCCTTCCTTTCAACCTCACAACAAATCACCATTTTCTTTTGAGGCACATTATCAGACTTCTGTATGTTCCCATGAATCCTCTTCATGTGTTGAAACATTATCATATCACAACATTGCCAATCTTAACATGGTTGAGACGATGATACTAATCATACCTTTGAGCCCAAAATCTGTTTCTTGTCCATTTATCCCATTAGGACTCTGTCATGCTTAATGACATGCTTGATTTTGTTCAGATAGCTGTAACATTCAGCTTTGACATGACCATGCTTTCTACAAAACCAACAATAAATCTTTTGCTTCCAGGAGTAATCGACAACTCCTTTGGTAGCAACATGTCTTATATTGTTACTCTTGTATTGATTTCCCCATCTTTTATTGTTGCGGTGAACATATTAATCTACTGTGTTTTGGGTCATCATAGGTCTGTTCATGGATTTAGGTAAAACAGGGAGTTAGTTTTTGGCCATTGTCTTTCTACAGTCTTGTCCGATATGGTGCTTCTACTTTTTCTTGGTTTGAATCACACACGGCTCTGTCGACTTATTGACTTATGGTGCAACTTTCACAAACTTTATTGTAGCCCTGAATTCTGCTCTTGAGTAACCAAGCCCCAAAATCATATTGCTCGTTCTTCCAAATGACAGAACCTTGCCAATGTCTTCAGTTCCTTTCCTCAGCATCTTGATGTTGCGTAATTGGTTTGTCAATTTCACTTCTAGTTCAACATTCTTAGCTTTGACATCTGTAACTCTTTTTCTGCTTGTTAAACCATATCATCAGCAACCTGTTCTTCTACTTTTAGACGTTTGTTTTCTTCACGAGTCTTAACTAAGGATGCTACCACAATGCTCAATTGTTCTTCTAGAGTCATATCCAATTCATCATCTGACTCACGCTCCTCAGCTATTGTATCTTCATCATCTGAAACTTCTATAACACCCTATTGTGCCACAAAGTTGTTTAAAACATTGGTTTCTTGCTCATCATCGCCTGTATCACTTCCACTCTTATAGATGAAAGTGTCGTCGTCTTTTCTAGGCAATTTATGACGTCCTGTAAGGGTTTGATCATGACCTTTTTGTTTGTTGCTCTGCTTTACAGATTTCTGAGGTTCCCTTTCAAACATCTGTTTCTTGCACGAAACATGCTTGTCTTGTTGAAACCTATTCAATCTCCTAAGATGTCCTTTCACGATCTTCTGGGTCTTATCTTCGAGATAATCTGTTTCATTCTTCTGAATATGATAAGCCACAACCCGTTGCGAATTCTCCATTTCTACCTGGAACTTCACCAGTTTTGAGTATACTACTTATTCAGTCGATGTCCGACTCTTATACGAATTAACAGTGCAGAGAATTTGACAAATAGATTACTGATTATAAATCTGAACACTGAACACTGTAAACACATGGAAAACTAGATTTGTTCAAGTATAATTTTTCTTACAAAATCTTCTCACTTTGTTAGAAATTACTCTCACAGAAACCAACCATAATCTAGATTTCTTAACCTCAAATACGATCGTAACAAGTCGAAGTAGATCCCTGACGAACTTAAGCTTTAACCTAAAATATAAGGATCAATTCATTAATCTCTCTAAAACTTACGGCCTAAGTTCTTAGAAGACAAGATTTACAATTGACCTTGTCTTTTATAAGCATAAGAGACCAACACCCTTTGCCCTAAAAACTCTCTCGCATTCCCTTATCACAAAGAAGTCATTTTTTCTTCTCTTCATAAGTGTGTTAAAAATCCTTCTACCTTCAATTTAAATCTCTAACAAATCTTTAAGTCTTCCTCTCCAAGTTTCCTTCACCGCTCTTATTAATATTAGATTCGTTACTTCATAAATCAATCATGTGACACACATCTTCGGTAAGTAATCATTTGTTTCTATGAAGATACCACATAAGTGGCAGATATTATCAGGTGTGATACCCCAAGATTAAGGCCGGCCAATAAATTTTTTTTGCCTAAAGCTAAACCCAAATTTCAAATCTGAATAATATAAACTTAAAAGCAAAACAGACATTTAAAGCTTCGAACTTGAGACTTTAAATACAAATAGAATGACTAACCGCTATACAACATTACTGAGATTTTGATACCCTTTTAATTCTTATACTATTTTTGCGCCTAAATTAGGTGATTTACCCGCTTTAGGTCATGACCGCTAATGATGCAAGACCTGAGGCTGTTGAGAAAAGGTCATTTTTATATACATATAAAATGAAACAAAACCTAATAGTGACAATATTTTATATGTGTATGCATATCAGTATATCACCCACTCATGAGTCATATGCATTTATTTCTAATTATCAGAAGAATTTCTTTACCTTCTTATCGTGAATATATTCGGAAAATAAATCAGAAAAATGCTGTGTAAAACCAATTATAGGAACAAACGAATCATAAAGCCAATTTTCAAGCAACCTTATTAAATCAAACCGTATGAGAAAACAACATTTACACTTTCAGTCAAAAGTCTATAATTCTTTCGGGTTCAAAGTGAAAAAACAATCATATTATTACTAACTATAGCTAATCACAGTGAACATTGGTATGATTCAAAAATAATAAGTTCTTTAGATTATTTGTATATTTTTCATAAAATTTATATTATAATTATCTTTTTAATTAAAAGATACTAACATGCAAACTGTGTGTATCGACCCTCATGCATTTTACCTTCCTTCTATAAACAAAAACTAGACGTCTTAAATTGATTAGAAAACCATAAATTTGATTTGTGTATAAAGGATAGGAAATATTAAAAATAGTCCCGGGTAAAAAGTGTGAACTTAATTTTCGACATGTTTAAGGATAAAATATTGGTGTTAGCACTATTTTCCATTTATTTTTTCTCATCAGCAGATGAAGTACAAAATACATCATTTTCAGCGATATTTGCTTTTGGTGATTCAGTTCTTGATACCGGAAACAACAATTTTCTCCTGACTTTACTCAAGGGAAACTATTGGCCATATGGTTGGAATTTTGACTTTAAGATCCCGACAGGAAGATTCGGTAATGGTAGAGTTTTCACTGATATAGTTGGTACGTAAAATTATCACATTCTATTACAATAAGTTTTTAATTGTATCAGATAGTATTATAAATCATTTGTTTCCAGACTGAAATTCGTTTGGAATCTGTCTGATCTGAAATTGTCGTTCTCAACGGGTTCTAGACAGTTTTATACTATCATAGATTGTCGGGAATAGACAACCGTAACAATCTTTAGTTTTTAGCTATATATATATATATAGGGGCGGAGCAAAGTGGGCATAGTTGCCACCAACAATTTCGTTTTTGGTATATTTTTTAGTGTAATTTTTTTATCTAATTTAAAATGTGCCTCCATATTATTATTATATTATAAATTTGTTCTCATCAAATATAATTTATAGATCCGCCCTAATATATATATATATATGTATATATATTTGTTAACTAGTTATCGATCTCATGTAGTAAACTCTTGTATTATATAGCCCAAGATTTAGGGATCAAAAGACTTGTACCAGCTTATAGTAAACGTCGTAGAATTGATTCCGATGACCTTAAAACCGGAGTTTGTTTCGCATCAGGTGGTTCAGGAATCGACGATCTTACATCTAGATCGCTGGTGAAACACACAATTATGAACTTTAATTACAGTTATATATATATATATATATATATTTCTCAATTAATATTGTTTCCTAATAATTATTTTTGGATGGTGGACAGAGAGTTTTGTCGACTGGCGATCAAATAAAAGATTTCAAAGGATATCTGAAGAGACTAAGGAAAGTAGTGAAAACTAAAAAAAAAGTGAAAGAAATAATTTCAAATGCAGTATTTCTTATTTCTGAAGGAAACAATGATATTGGCTATGGAGTGGCTCCTGCAACTCTACGATCACAGTCCAGAGAGATATATACCAGTCGAATGGTTAGCTGGACCAGAAAATTTATATTAGTAAGAAAAAAAAACTTGATGAAGAATAATTACATAGTATGGAATTTTATGTAATGGTTGACAATGATTTGGTATATGTGAAGGATTTATATAAACTTGGAGCTAGAAAATTTGCGGTGTTGGGAGTGATGCCAGTGGGATGTATACCACTGCATCGAGCTTTATTTGGTGGAGTATTCGGATGGTGTAATCACTTTTTGAATAAAGTTTCAGAAGACTTCAATACGAAATTGCAGAAAGGTCTACAAAGTTATGCAGTAGAATATGAATTTATAGGTGCAAAGTTTGTGTACGTCGACATATATGGCCGCCTTATGGATCTTATCAACCATCCTAAAGCTTATGGTAAGAAATATGCATATATATTAAGTAACATGCAGAGTGATAATAGTATACTACAAGGAAAAAAAATTAATAGGCATATGAAATTCTAAATGGATATAATGTCTGGAAAAATTTCGAGCAGCCAAATGAATCTGTCGAAAATTCCTTAGAATATCTCGACATATTTCGAGCAGTTTAATGAATTTGTCATAAATTCGTGAGAATATGTCAACATAACTAACTTGTCAAGGTTTCGTCAAAGAATCTGTACCGATTCTCGACGGAAATGAACTCAGTCTAGGGTAAGGTCGGCTTATAATTTTATAGGTCTTTGGACAAATATTTTATTCACTATCTTTATTAAACTCTTTATTCGTCTATGGTTTGGTCTAAAAAATACTTTTATAAATTTTTTATGGATCTTTTAAGAAGAAAAAAATTATGACCCTCTTTTCTACAATTTATTCCATTATACCTATATTAGAAACAAATTTTAGACTCATGTTTTTATGGGTTTGGAGTATACGATACGAGCCGACCTCGGTCGAGGGTTGTAAATCTGAACCGTTTTTTTTTATATCGCTTAAACCTATTACTCGTTACAATTCATTAAATGCAATATAACAATTTATATTATGTGTATATATATATATACTTTTTGTTTTGCTTATGAAAAAAATTCGATGTGATTTCCAATATACAATATATAATTGCAGGTTTTACAGAAGTGAAAAAAGCATGTTGTTGTATGTTGCATGCAATAATACCATGCTACGACGCAAGTAAATACGTCTTTTATGACTTTGCTCATCCTACTCAGAGAGCCTACGAAGTCATATCTAAACCTCTTGTTTATGAGATAGCCAAAGGCCTTACCTAATTTCTTATTTCTTATAATTAATGTTTGCTTTTAAACTCCATTTTATGTAAGAGAAGACAATATTTTTACATGCACGATCTGTTCTACTTTCTAATTATTGGTGTATTAATTATCCAATGATCGATGTATCCATTTGATATAATCCAAGAACGATAGTGTTATTTTTTTAAAAATGCAGCAATCAAATATATCAGAGAAGTACTATACAATTATACTAATTAATTCATATAGATTTGTGAACTGTGTAAGCTTTGAGACAAAGAAATTAATTAACTAATTGATCTATACTGAATTATACTTGGGAATGCAAGCTTGTCGCTAGCAAAATGTATTCAAAATCTAGTTGAACTAATGTGAAATGTTTTGTCACAAAAGAAAAGTGAAATATAAGTCCTTGCGATGAAGTAGCTATTTTTTGTTCTTGTAAAACATTGAACTTTAAAACACCTGAGGAATTGTACAACATATAATTAGGAATTATACAACATTGAAATGTTTATAGGGACAAGACTTTTGGGACCAGAGGAAGAAGAAATACGAGAATGTGGACGACGTTAACAGTAAAATAACTTATACGAAAACACTTGACACTTTGTAAAGTTATTATATAGAAACATTTTTTTTTTTGGGAGATTCAAGGCGGAGCCTGACCACCCTTTTCAGGGCAGGGTTCGATTACCTGTAGTCATCCCATGAGTCCGGGAAGCCTTTAATAAATAAATTTTCTTTTTACGTGTAAGAAAATGTAATATTCCTCGTTTTTATGAAAAAATACTGAATCTCTCATTCCATTACAATGTAAATTTTTTTTGAAATATATATAGAGAATATCATCAAAAATGCTTTATTGGGTTACAAAATTAGATAATATGACATATTTCAAAAACCTAACAATACCCTTTTATTTAGGGTATATGGATGGAGATAAGTTACAAAAATGTCCTTAAGTAGTAGAGAATGACTTGTAGGGGGACATGAACTACTCTAAATAGATTTTTTAACCCATTGGAGGACATTGACTAAAAATATATGGGACGTAAACATAGATGATATCTTATAGCATAATATATGACTAATTTAAAAACATAAGAACATAAATGTTGACATAAATATGAACACATATGATTTTGTAGTAGAAGTTACATATGCATATATATATATATATATATATTATATGGGGACATGGACATGATCATAAATAATCTAATGTAACATAACGTGAGGAGAATTTCTGACACATGAGAGAAAGACATAGACCACAAATAAGTGGACATGAACATAGATTATTGTATATTATTAGACCCAAATCACTAGGGCCTAATAAAAAGAGAGGATCCAACATGAAAAGAAGGTAGAAGATCCAACCAAAATTTAATAGGCGGAATCAGCGTCAACACGTTGATTTTCAAAAAAAGAAATATTTTCTCTTGGATAAGAATTGATGCGCTAACCAATTAAGAAAGTAGATCTCGTCAATCATTGTGATTGATTGAGATGATAAAGAAGATGAAGACACCATCCAATCCGGTGATAATGAAGAAGTCAGAATATTCTCCAAAAAAACTCGAAGAAAGATATTTATTAAACAAGAGTCACAAATGAAATGCATCTTATTTCAAAGTCAATCAAGAAATAGTTAGCTCGAGTTTGAGATAGAGAAAACCATCTCGGTTCTTAGTAGATATTTACATCAAGTTTTTGTATTTATCAGTTTAAATCGAATATAAACTATTCGAATTTAGGTTGTTTGTTTGCATAAGCAATTTGGCGTCCATCCTGGGGTTGAGACAAATTTTCTCTCAAAATTCATATCAAGTTAACGAAAGATTGGTGACTAGAAGCCAACAAGTAGGACTCGCAGCACGCACCAGAGAACCAGCCACCAGCACAACCAATAACAGAGTAAACCCCAATGTAATAGCAGAACTAGAAAATGAAGAACACCTAACTGGGAACAATATCCAAGATCCACCATCAGCCAAACTGCTCCCACAGCGTAACCGCATGATGGAACTTTGGGCCATGATCGCACAACTCACAGAACATGCTAAGTAAAAGAAAACAATAAGAAGGAAGGACCTCCTCAGGCAATTGGAGATGCAGAACATAGCGCACCAGGAACCTATGGAAGAAATGAAGCGTGCTAATCAAGAGATGAGACACACCCTCTTGAGGAGGGATACCATCCCGCATAATATAGAAAACTAGGAATCATAAGAGGAATCAAAGGAAGAACATCTTGCAAGACAAGAGAGCAAATATCAAAGGGAAGAGTCGAAAGGACGCCTCGGTCCGAAGTTGCCATGATAACTAGATTCTTATCGACGGTACGACAAACTCTAGAAGAATACAAAGGGATGAAAATGCATGTAGATAGTGCAATCATGTCCGCCTCGGAACTACATCGCATGATCGAACAACCCGAAACACTCCCTTCACCAGGAGGGCCATAGATGCACACGTCCAACCAGCAGGAAAGGTGAAGTTTCCCAAGTACTCGAGAGATTTGGATCCTTGCGGGGTTCCTAAAATCATTTCGCTTAGTAGTCGAGAGGGCGTACCTCCGGACAGAAGAACGAGTCTCAGGTATCTGCAGAATCTTTGTAGAAAATCTCCAGGGCGCTGCCTTGGACTGGATTTCACCTATCAAACCAAATTTAATTGATGGATTCGCGGAGCTAGCAGAGTCTTTCCTCAATATTACTTGATCTTTATCGAACACACCGTGAAAACAAAAAAAATCATAAGCATGATGAAGGAAAACTTTGACCTTCTACGTCAGTTTATTGATCGATTAAAAGTAATGAAGGCCAAAAGTGTGCATGTGGACGATGAGATGGCCCTATTTGCGTTAGACTCAGCACTATGGCCTACATCAAAATTTAGAGCAAACCTCATACACAGTCCACCAGCAACTTTGGACGACACGCTTCACTGCTTAGTCAACTTCTCATATTGGGAAGAAATCAGGAAAGCCATGAATATCCAAGACGAAAAGAAAGGAAACCCGTAAAATAGAAAGGATCATTGTAGAGAAAAAGCTCCTCAAGGCGAAAAACAAAAGCATTCCTATTCTGTCTCCAAAACAAGAAAATATGGAAACGGAGTTGTGAGGACTACAACGTGAAAAAAATTTGTGAGTACCACCAAACCAAAGGACATTCCATTGAAGAATGCAAAACTATTAAGTACGTAAAAGAGGAACGAAAATGGCGTGAATGAATGGGAAAAGAGTGGAGAGCCCACAATGATAGAACCAGGAAGGACAAAAATTCCCCGAGAGTAAAGCAAGAAGTCCATGAGGAGGACATACCGTCTACTCCTAGGGGGAAGACAAGGATCACATTAGCTAGATCAAAATACATCAGCACAAGGCAGACCATCCCAAAGCTAGTAAGGAATTATATGCCGACATCACCTACAGGGCAGATGACGCAGAGGGCCTGAACCACCCCCACGATGACGTACTCGTGATTTAGCTTTATGTCGAAGAGTTTGCGCTAGAACGCATCCTAGTGGACACCAAAAGTTCCGTAGACCTATTGTTCTATGACATATTCAATCAAATGGGATTCAAAGACCATGGACTAGAAGGCAATCCAACCTCGCTCACAAGTTTCGCAGGAGAGACAGACCTTTTAATGGGAATGATGTTGTAACATGCGGAGTAAGGAAACTAGTCAGCTTCATAGTGGTCCGAAAAGAAGCCCCTTCAATGTAATTTTTGGAAGACCATGGCTACACACGATGAAGGCAGTAACCTCCACTTATCATAATTACGTAAAATTCTCAACAGCACGGGGAGACGCCATGATAAAGGAAAGTCAGAAAACTGCAAGACAATGCTACAAGGACAATTTTTTACTCTCCAAGACAAGCCCTGCATAGCAATTACTACAGCTCGAGGCCTCCTCCAAGCAAGACAACAAAACATACCATAATCCGAGACTAAGTCCTCCAAAAGAATTGTTATTAGAGCAATCAGTGATCAAACCCAACGATCTAGAAAAATAAATCACAGTAGGGCAGGACCTTGATCTAGACGTTAAGAAGGAACTGATTGAGTTTTTAGGTAAGAACGTAAATACTTTTTTGTAGTCCTCATCCTCGATGACATGAACAGATGCATCAATGACCAGGCATGAACTCAATGTAGATTCAACTTTTAAACCAATAAACAAATACAGAGGAAGCTAGGACAAGAAGAGGCCCAAATAAACAAGCAGATCAAACAAACAGATGCCCAAATAAACAGTGAGGCAAACTAATAAAAGGCCCAGAAAAAAGGCCGAACAAACAGGCCGGAAGACCGCAACATAGCATGCGTCAATAGATTATAGGAAGTCAGGAACGGGATAAACCTACTCCAACTATCAAGCAAATATACAAAAGAAATCGCGATCAAAAGAAACAAATGATAAGAAATCATGATATCATGTCAAAAAATAAAATAACCAAGTTCAACAAAAGCCTACAAGGGACCGAAGTACGTAGCACTGCTAAAAGGGTGCAAAACAAAACGGCAAAAAAGAATCCCTAGTTAATTCTTTGAATCAGAGAGTCACGGCCTCCGCCAGAATCATGATTGCCAGAATCATGGTCTAAAGCTGAGGGCGTAGATCCTGCCGGACTCTTTGGAGGAGCTTCCACTCCCAGATCATAAATATCAAGATTGAGGGCTTTGTCACCTAAAAAGAAGTGTGAGTAGCCACGCGTTGCTACCTCATGTCATCAATGTCGTCTTTAATAGTATCCCCATCTTGACAGCGGATGACTATCTCAAGTTGGACCTCAACAACCGCAAGAGCCTTAGCATACTCATGGTCTTCAATCTTCTGGTCAAAGATTTCCTAAGCCTTTTCCAAGGCTCCCCAATACTGCCTCACCACTGGAGCACGAGCGACGTTCAAAATTTTTTTGATATCCTGCTCCTTTGAAGCAACCAATACCCGCTTGTTCTTCTCTAGACGAGCAATATTCTTGGCGGAAGAATTCCTCCTTGCTATTACTAGTATTAATTTCTCTTATAGCTCTTCAGCATTCTTGCTCATTTGGGCTAGAGAAGCAACAAGGTTGTCAGAAGGTTGGTTGTCCCTAGTCAAGGAAGGGGGCAATATCTCACAAGACTAATACCATCCCTCCAGACGGGGAACAGCCCCAACAACCTAAAAGGAAGAAAAGTAAGGAACATCTCACGATCAAAAACGTATTGCCAAAGAAAATATAATAACAAGGTATAGCAAGCCGAGATCAGATATAGCCTCTTGAAAGTAGACCTCCTCAGCTATGCTAAAAACAAAGAAGAAAAGAAAGTCCTAGGGGATAACCAAACTGCAAAGAGCCTCCAAAGAATGAACCCAGCAGCTGGCGACTCCAGAGCTTGCAAAGACTGTTTCACTCATGGCGCCCAAGGTCAACCCGAGTCCTCTTATAGGAAGGCTCCCCAGCACAGGTCGTGGGCCTCCCAGAAAGAGTCTCGTCGCCCTGACCAACATTCCCCTCAGAGTGGGGAGATCCACAGACCCTTTTGAGCCCGAAGGACGGTCATCTCACTAAATCTCAAAGCGTGACGAACGATGGAGACGACCGTACATGAAGCTCGATGAATGATAAGAGTGTTTACAAGCAAAAGGATGACCAGCACAAGCAAACAAAAACGATAGTATAAGAACATAAATGTCAGCATATACCTCTATGGCGGTCAGAATTAGTCAGTGAACAAAACGGAGAGTGAGAAGAACCACTCACCATGAGTGATGGAACCAAAAGACAAAGAGCATCCTTTGAATAGAGAAAGAGCCCCTTAAGCAATTGCATTTCCTGATAATTCCATAAACTTAAGCATAATCATCAAAGTACCTAAACAAGCATAAAAGAAAGCAACAACAAAATAGAGAGAGTTTTTTTGGCTAAACAACAGATAAAAATGATAAGAGAGTGACTAGAGGGTATTTATAGGGTCATTTGCATAACCCTAATGGTCAAACCAACCTAAGTCGGTCAACCAGAAATCTTGCCCTCAGAGTCCTTGCGCGAGCTTGGGCACCGAGGAGTGGTTCTAATCTTGGTCCTTGGGGTAGAAGGTCGAGGCTTGGCTTCGAGGTGAGATCTTCTCCACAAGGGTGAGGTCTTTATGTC